>CAEGAE010040637.1:0-236962 GCA_903067095.1 Girardinus metallicus
AGGGTTGAGGTCAGAGGAGGATGGTGACCACACCATGAGTTTCTCCCCTTTTATGCCCATAGCAGCCAATGACACAGAGGTATTCATTGCAGCATGAGATCGTGCATTGTCATGCATGAAGATGATTTTGCTACTGAAGGTACGACTCCAGGCAAACTAATCAACCCAGGTCTCTGAAATTAATTATAGTGATTCACAAAGCCCTGACACACCATACCATCAATAAATTTAATAGAACAACAAAAAATTTAATATTTATGACACTTAAATCCAATTTGCACAATAATTTGGAACACAGTATAATTTCTCAAAGAAGTACTGCAAACCCTGGAAAAAGCTACCAGAATAATGTGTGGCATGTTCAAAGTTGGGCTTTGTGCATGTTGAAGCTTCTACTCTAGCAGCTTTACACTAGCATAAAAACACCGTCTGACATCTGTAAACATAGTTCAAGCTGCATTTAGAGAATCTGACGGTCTATCACTGTTATTGTCGTCGCATATCGCCCATCCCACGAAGTCAGAGAATTGCTGCCTGGAATCACCTGAGCAACCTGCTGTGCATTGAGGGCGAGCCACCTAGAGCAGCGGGTAGGTGTGCTGAATTTAACTGTACCTTAAGACAAACATCATTTTAGAAGAAATGTAGTTTATAGTGGTTTCAACATGCACATTTGATAACCCAACAGGCAGAAATTCTACAAAGTTTTTGTGCAACTTTGTGGATCCTTGTGACAAAAGATCATCACTCTGCTCCAATGCTGACAGAGAAGTCCAGAAAAATGTTCTGGGGTCTATTTCTATTTTCATGTGAATATAAGCAACAGAGAAACATTCTGTCCTGTGTTTGAGATATGGTGGTTGTAGCATGGTGTTGTGGAAATGCTTTTTGTCAGCAGACAGATAAGCTTATAAGAGTTGAAAAATTAGTAACATACAGAATGTCCCTCAAAGAAAACGTGTTGGACTGTAAAGGACTTGATGCCATGCAGGAGGAAAGGGATCTCAATAAAATACATGAAAAGCAGTGGTTGTAGGATGTCATACCCAGAAAATTCTACAGTTTTGAAAGGGTGATGAAGTTCTCAGGCTTTCCTTCTATCTGAAACAACTTACATGTTGCCACTTATAGCAAAGGTAAAAATTAATCAACTAAATTGTAGATTAAATTTATTGTCCTACTTTAAAGCATGGATTTATCCTGTCTCCATGCTTTTTACTCACAAAAAGAGTCCGTCTTTTTCCCAATGAGGCCTGAGCTCATACAAAACCAGACAGGACAACCACATTTCTAACTGCCTGATTCTGTACTCATGATTGTGCACTCAGGAGTGTGTACATGGCTGTGTGTCTGTTTTGTGAGAACATGACTGTAGATGTTTCTTATGCTCCAAGCCATTAGAAGGGGCTCATATAACCAGCCTTTGGGCTTGAGAGAGACACATGCTCTATAAATACACACCACTTAAGGGCCTGTGGGGGACGTTGTATACACACACACGCACACCAAGACACCCCTACACACACACACCACAAAGCAGTACATCTTCTGCTCCCTATTAAGCCTTCAAATGGATGTTTATGTTTTTACTTAATAGCAGCAGACCTCAAAACTATGCTCTTCAAATCAAAAACTTAAAAAAATACATTGTACTTCCACAAGCCCCTCTTATTGCTTACCTTTTTATTTCATAGTGCACTCCTGTGTGTCTTTGATCAACAAAATGAATACAATTTGTCACTTGTAAAAGGCTTCTGAGAGGCCAGGGTGGCATTTTTAGAGTATCACAATAAGGTTAGTTGTTTCTCTTGTCATAATTCACCACATGTACTGAGAAAATTCTGCTATAAAACCATAAAAAGTGAAAGAGATGCCCTTTTTGTGTCCTTGTGTCCCACGTGTTTCTCTCCATCTGTGTGCACACGCACGCATTTGTGCACGTTATGTTCATGCTGTCGATACATGACTGTACAAATCCTTTGGCATTTGTACTTTTAGACTTTTAGCACCTTGTTTTGGCAGCATGTTCTCTATTTTCATCCAGTACTCCAGTAATGGCCAGAGTAGTGTTAGACATGCTCAGATACGTAAACACAGGCACACACACGCACATAAACACACAGGTGTCTGGGCAAATGCACACATCTGCATACACACTTTAAAGTTGAGTCCTTCTCTGTGTCCATGGTCTTCAGAGATACAATGTCCTCTCCTCACCTGGCCCCAGGCATCTAAGCCCCATTTCTGTATCAGAATGTCAAAGCTGTTCTTTTCTGCTGCCCATTTAGAGAATCCCAGTAGAATTTCTGCCTGTTGGTTGGTTTCTCTGCCAGTCGAATAGTCTGTTAAAGCTTGCATTTCCTAATAAAAGCTCCATCTGTCATTCTGTCAGTCTGCTCAAACTGCCTGTCCATCTGTCTGCCAGTGCATATGCATGCTGGTGTCGCTTTGCCCTTTTTTTTGTCTCAATTTCTGTCTTTCTGTACATTTATCATTTTTTTTGCCAGATTGTCAAATAGTCCCATCAGCTTGAATGCCTAACAGTTTAACTGTGAAACTATTTATACCAATATCTGTATGAGATGTATTGAAATGTTTCTTGACCTACAGAAGTTATCATTCAGTAGATGACCAAAAAAAAAGAGAGCGGAATGAAAAAGTCATAATTATGACTCTGTACATAATTATGTACAGAGTCATAATTATGAGCTTTCACAACAGCGTCAGGAATAGACGCGTCAAGTTTTGGAGCTGAATGATTTAGCAGACCGGGATTTAGCAAACCTGTAAGTAGTGAATTTCTATAAGATAAAGTGAAATATCTGGGTTTGAGTCCATCAGAATCAGTATCTTGATGTTTTTTATTGTTGAATGTTGCTGAAAACATCAGCAGAGAGTTGACCACACCTGCTGAATACCCATGTCCGACCCCTAGTAGTGAGAAACAGACCACATAATGGAGAAGCTCACTACCTAGAGTATAACTGAACCACACATTCACTGCTTGGTGCACGGCTTGCCAGTGGAAAAGCGACTTTTTTCATTCACTCTTACACATTCTGTAAATTAACATTCCAGAAAAGTGTGTCTGTAAAACAGGCGACTTAACATCTGAAACACCAGCAAAATTTCTTTTACAAAGGCTCACAGTTATGATAATCCACTACATTACCCATAAATTATTGATGCCATGCCCACCTGGTTCAACTATCATTCCATATATTCAGACTTTTGTGCAACGTATTCAGAATTCATTTAATAAATTCAGGTTTTCATTCAGTATATTCAGACTTTCACTCAATATGTTCAGATTTTCATTCAGTATTTCAAGTTTCACTCCATATATAGATTTTAAGTGTTTAGCACTTAGCTTTGTTCTAATTGGATAACCTCTTTGTTGGGCAATCCCATCAGAAAACAGTGCATATCAGATCCAGAACAATTATTTATATTTCCTGTTCATTCTCTGATCAAAAAAATCAGAGAATTTTAGATTTACATCTACAAACTATATATATATATAAACTATATATAAACAAATTTTTTGGGGGGGTTGATTTAAACATTGCATATGGAATGAAGCTTAGAACTGTTTGAGACATAGCAGCAATAATAATAATAATAATAATAATAATAATAATAATAATAATAATAATGCATACAATAAGACACTTGGGTAAAAATGATCCAACTTCAGCTGCTTACTTGTCTTCAGGGTCAGGAGTGTTTTGAACTGATCATAGGTTATTCAGGAAAACAGTGTGGACAGAATGGTTGTGTGCTGCAGGCTGACGCATAAGCAGACAAACAAATTCAAACCTCAGGGCAAGTTTGAATTTTCACTTCACCAGATGCATGCATTGTAGGAGGTAGGCCAGTACAAACATGCAAGCTCATTAAACAAACCAAGGTTAAACTTCAGACATAGCTGTGAGCTACTCAAACTATTGAGCCAGACCACATATTGGTTCACTTCTGTTGGGGCAGAGGAGGAGGAATAGAGGTCTGTACTGTACTGGTACACCTTAGGATGCACTTTGGGGTTTCAACTCAGATGCTTTGTGTGTTTTGAGAATCCATGACTTTATCTTTTAGAGCATCCTTAACTATATAAGTTTAAGAAAAGCTTGTGGGCTCTCATGCACCTGGAAGGAATCCTACATTCATTTCATGGATTTAGTTTTACTTTCCCAACTGTTCTACATGGTTGTAGTACAGTTGGAATTTCAAATGCAGCCTGTACCAGTACTAATCTAAACAACTAAACAGGATCCCAGAGGACAAAGAACTGAATGCCTGAGTTTGTCTTTGCTTTTGCTCTCATTGTCGCCTTCTGTGAATCGAGCATGGTATAAATGCATTTGAAATATTTGTTAATTTTGATCCTTCACTTTCAGCTTTTTGTCATGATTCTTAACAGCAATGTGAATATTCTACACAAATAAAATAATTTTATCCAGGCAGACAGTTCCTTCCTATTTCTACTTCTCTCTGCTCTGCAGTAATCCATCACTTTCATAAATTAAACTTTTCTGTACACATCTCCCATACATCAGACCCCCTCCCACCCTCATCTTACTTAACCTCGGCTCTTCTTTCCTTTCTGTCTTTTATTAACTTTGAATCCTTCATTTCTCCCTCTACTGCTTTCTCACTTTTAAAGTCACTCTGTCTCATGATGCCATAGTGAAACATCTTTCAAATGAGGAATGACGGTGTGTACAGTTTTCTGCATTTTAATTATGTCATGATATCTAGTATGCTTACACAACTCTAAGTGACCTTAGTTGCCCATTTCATGCAATTAAGTTCTAAAAGTCACCTTAGCTGCATCTTATTTAGAGTTGAAGTTCAGGCAATGTCGACTGGCATAATATTTTTTTACATTTTCTTTATTTCTTTATTGTATTTTAAATACAATAAAATAAATCATCAAGAGGAGAAGACAAATGCGTCTCTCACAAAACAATTATTTATATGTTTAAAAAAGCTTGCATATGCATGAATGTATGTGTCGCTATATGTTACACTTGACAGAGCTATACCTATACTTCTACACACATACTTCATACTACTAAATACTTCCCTTTACTCACCATGTCCATGTTTCTAAATATAAAAAAATGAGAAGTTAAACTTCTGATCTTCCTTAGTTGTACTGTTCATAACTACATTCTTTTTTTTTCTTTTTTTTTAATTGCCTAGCATAAATTCAGAATAGCTGTTGCAGGCCAGCACTGTAGGAGGGACCAATATCTACAACCATTATTACTAACAGAGATGTCAAGTTAATTTTTATTTATTTATAAGTAAGCATAATCCAATCACATTATTAAATAGTGTATTTTGAAAAGAATAATCTTAGATTGCTCAACAGGCGATGGGCCTTGCAAAAAAGACCCAGATACATATTATTTTAATTGTGCTTACAAGACGTTCAGTGAAATTGATTTCATTTCATTTAATGATCAGCCATGCAAGATGCCAAGGTTGTGTATATCACAGCGAGCTCACACAGTTAACCCATAACAACACTAAAGCCACCATCTACCTAAGAGCTTCCTGGGTGGGTTTCTGAAAGCTTCAGTACCTTAAATAAAATTTAATGACCCTTTTTTTTTTTATTTAAATTGACATATTGGGATGACAGTAAATATAATCGAGTTAACTCAATTACCTATATTATTAAGAACTATGTCATGTTAAATAATGCAAAAGTACATTAGACATGCTACAACAGGCCAGGAGCAGGATTCTTTACCTTTTGCAGGAAAGGATCAATATTCAGGCCTTGTAATGTAATTTTTATTAGTTTTTTTTTTTTTTTTTTTTTTTTTTTTGGCTCCAGTGGCCTTTATTTGATAGTGCATTGACAGGAAAGTGTGAGAGAAGGGGAAAGACATGCGGCAAAGGTCACCAGGCCAGGTCGAACCTGCGACAGCTGCATGGAGGACTAAGGCCTTCATGTGGGTTGTGCTTCATGTGGGTTGTGCTTAACCCCTGCGCCACCTCAGCACCCCGGCCTTGGAATGTAACTTTATCACAATATAAAAAAACACACAAAATCCTCAGACTGAACTACAACAAACAGAACTAATGCATAGTTTTCAAAAATAAAATGCATGAAAATCAATTCAAGAAGGAATGGATGAAAGTAAATATAATTAGGACCCAATCTGTATATATATAAAACTTTTTCAAGGCCTGAAAGGAATGTTTCTTAACATTTAAGACTTTAATTTATTTTATAGCCTACAGAAAACCTTTAAAGGGTCAATTCAGAGTTTGTTGAACCTCGATTGGATTTGATCATCTTGTTCAAACTGTAAGTTATTGTTATTTGTGGAACCTTTATCATTCATAACAACACAGATGGGGTATTTCTTAGCAAAATATGTGCCAGTCCTTTAATTTCCATCTTAGCACTTTCTATGTTTTGTTTTTTTTTACTGAACTGTTGAAGCCATTTTTCAGCCAGCTTTCCACAGACAACCCTGTGGTAGGCCTTCTCCTTGCTACAGACTGCTAGAGAAACCTCCAGTCACCTCAGCACACATTTCAAGTATTATAAAACCATTTAGAAAAAACATTTGAAAATGTTAGCTCTAATAAATGCACAATTTTCTAAAACTCAAAGCCATGTCTTGTTTCCTGTTAGTAGAATGTGCCTCATGCACACTCTCCCTGCCATCTTATACTTCAGTGTTCTTAATCGTTGTTGTTGTGTATGAGATTCAGTCCTGAGCAATGACTTTCTTTGGGAGCCCAGAGCATATAAATTGTATTTTTGTAGTTTGTTTTTCTTGCTTTCAAAGTAGCCCATATGTCTTATACTGCAATGGTTCCCAGGATTGCCTGTGGCATGCTGTTTGGCAGAGTGTTTGTCTAACAGTTGGAAAGTTTTGGATTTGATTTCCAGGTCCTCTACCTGCCAAAATACCCTTAGGAAAAATAAATCTTGTGTTGCCCATTAATGTGTTCATTGGGGTCTGATTACGAATAGAAACTCCATGCATGAACAAATAAGTAAAGCTGTGTACTGTCTGGGAGGTATGTTGATAGACAAACAATGTAAATTTCAGTAGTTGTTGTACATTTGAAGTAAACATCCATTGTCCATACTCATTTACCATTCAGGGTTTTGAGGGGCTTTGTCTACCTGTTGCAGTCAATGAGCGACAGGTGGGGTACAACAGGGCAGATTGCCATTTGAAGTAAACATGTTCATCACAGAGAATATTTCCTTTGTCTTTCTGCTCTTCACAGAATATCTCTGGGATATTCAATGAATATTTAGCTGGTTAGCCAGGCTTTCTGCTCACGTACTTAGCATGCAGTCAGCTGTTTAAAAAATATGTTGCATGTATGTTGTCAACATTAGCATTAAAATATCATATCCTTTATGAGAGGAATAAGTCTTAATGAACCTTTTCTACCAAAATAGATTAACAGGCTTTGTTTCTTCTTTCCAAAAGAAGGTTCTCCTGTGTTTCTATGATTGTAGAAAAGCCAGCATACTCTACAAGAACATGAAAACTTGTTCTCTAACCAGGGGTGCAAAAACTAAGTAACCTCATTTTATTCCTGCGACTTGTTCTTGATGCGTATCCTGGGAAGAACCTCTTTTTTGTGTGGTGTCAGAGAAATATGAGGATGATCTGCTGTAGCGGTAGAGATGGCTTACTAGGAGTTTTGCACCTGAGTTCTTCTAATCTAAAGTATGAAATGTCCTGACCCGAGAGTCGTTTGTTCTGGGAACCTCGGGTAAAATAAATAATTTCTCTGTTCTTGTAGAGTATTGGCCTTTGCATGTATGCCACAAGAAGATCACAACATGGGACTAGGCTGGCATAAGGGAAAAACTCAAGAGGGAACAATGAAAACCAGGAAATACAGAGAAGGCGTGATCAGTCACGTGTAAACCAGGTGAGTCCAATCGGGAATCCAGAGCACCTGAGGGAGAATAAAGAGCAGGAATCTTGGTAATAGAAACTAATCACTACATAATAAGACCAATATGTGGAGGAAAAGACACAAGAAGTAAGAAACCAAACTAGGGATGCAAAAAAAATTGACTTAGGATTATTTATCAATTAATGGGTTGTTAGACTAAAATTATTCCAATTGATTAACTAGGTAACTTGTTAATCAATAACTTGCATCTCTAAACTGAACCCAAGGAAAAGAAACTATCTATTAAAACTCTAACAATAAAAACCAACAGAATAATGAACTGCTTATGACAATACCATAAGTAATCCAGAAATAATTAAAAATACACAACACTAACGCATGGATCATAGACAGTTGCTGACAAAGCTTTCTCTTTGTTTTTCTTTCTTTATTCCTCTCTTTTCTTTTTTACAAAAATGTACACTTAGACAATTGCTTCTGTTTGAATCTTTCTCTCTCCTTTATGTCCTGTAAATCCATTAGCCTAAGGCTTTCTTATGTCTCACTTGTTTCTGTAGTGTGTTTCTTCTTGTTAAAGGGGAGTCATTCCTGTCCACTGTCGCTGCACACTTGCTCAGAAAGAAACATCACAGCAAAATTGGTGACCAGCCAGCTGGGTTAGATGATATGTTTACATTTGGCATTAAATGATCAACTGAATTTGATTGCATTATAATTCTATTGTAAGTGAATCCAAATATGAATGGGTGTATTTACAGATCGATATAAACTGAATCTGGAATGAATTGGATTTCATATATTTGGATATGAACTGAATATATTTATCTTATAAATAGCCCTAAGATGGCATTTATGGTGAACTGGAGCTACCTAACAAAAACAAATGGATTTGTTAGAATCAGTTGAGAATAAGATATGGGGCTCCGACTTTAACAGCAAGATAGAAACAAACTAAGCAAACTGTCATATCTTGTCTTCCAGGAGAAGGGGATTAGCATTTGTTCCTTTTTTTTATTTATACAGGTTTTTTTAAAAAAAGCTTCCTCGCCCACTTCTTGGCTCTGGTTTCATGGAATGTTTTTACCCATTGTACTTGTTCACAGTCACCCAACCAGTGCCAAAAAATGTGTGTAGTAAAAGCTTGTCTTGTATAGTACTTTGGTGGGAATCGCATCAACAAAACAAAGTTGACCGCTATAATGTTTTTGAGAGAGGTCTACGGTTTAATCTTTGCTTCTCTCCCATTCTTACACACTTTTAGTGTTTTAAGTGTTATTCATATAGTTTTGTCTTAGTTGCTTCACTATGAGTTTCCACATGGTTTCCATTTGTTTTATTTTGTGTTTTGCCCTATAGTTGTTTAGATATTTTCCTTGTTTTGTTTTGTTTGGGTCCTCCTCATACCTGTTTTTTAACAATTTCTTGCAATCTAATCTGCATCCATTTAACAGAGAATGAGATTCATTCATATCTAACACTTTGAAGTAATTCAAAGAGCTACCATTTTTTTCTCTTCACTGTTATTATGAATGTATCTCATATTTAAAAGGCATTTCAACAGGTCAGGGCTGCTGGGAATGTATAGTTTATGTAAAATGTTTCGAAATAGTACTTAGATTATTGATTCACAGAGCTTGCAGTCTCTTGCGTATGTGCTGATTTACGTCTGAATGTGCAGCATTCTGTGTTCCCGACAGTATTTGTCCACATAGAGACAGCCCATTCAAATCCAATTAAAGCTACACACACTGCTTCACAGCATTACTCATTCATGTCTCACTTATTCTAACCCTTTACTTCTTTCTCTCTCTCTCCCCTTCTGCCGCTTATGGATCACTGAGTTGTAACTGAGTCAGTGAACTACATCTCTCTTTCTTTAGTGAAAATCATACACATGTTTCTAAAAGGCTTCGAAATATTCAGTGCAACAGCCACCCATGTTATTAAAATATGGAATTCATAAATTCACGTGGAAAAGCAGCTGATCTACTCTGAACTCAATGGCTGATGAACTTTCTTTAACTTTAAAGACTTGGATAAACTGTGCATCCGGAAAGTATTCATAATGTTTCACTTTCCCCACATTTTCTTTTGCAATTTTAACTAATTCCAAATTGCAATTAATTAATCTTTTTCCTCAAAATTAAATTCTTCTATGAGTTCTTCTCAAGCTCCATTAGGTTGGATGGGAGACGTCTGTGCAGCCATTTTCAGATCTCTCCGGCGATGTTCAGTAAGCCTCAAGTCTGGACTCTCGCTTGGCCACGTTTAGAGAGTGATTTTGAAGCCACTTTTTGAGATCTTGGCCATGTGCTTTGGTCATTGTCCTGCTGATAAATGAACTGTTGCCCCAATTTGAGGTCAAGAACATGTTTTCATCCAGGATGTATCTGTCTTTTGCTGGATTCATCTTTCCCTCTATCCTGACTAGTCTGTCAGTTCCCGGCGCTGCAAAACATCCTCATTGCATGATCCTGCTGCCGTCATGATTAACTTTAAAGATTGTATTGGCCTGGTGGTGAGTTGTACCTGGTTTCCTCCAGGTACGACTCCAACGAATTTATAATTTTAATAATGCTGTAACATAAAAAGTGAAGCACTGTGATACTTTCCAGATACACTGTATTACTATGCTCTCCAGTTTAATATACTGAACATTAATTTTTACCATGTTGGGCCTCTTCTTTTGAGGATTTTCCAACAGATTTATTTTGAAATGTAGATATATAATCCAAAGTCAAGCAAATCTCAAAAAGTACTACAGAGTGTATAGCAATTATGAATGCAAACTCTGTTTTTCACTGGAAAAAAAAGTAGTTTTTCCTACAGAAAACTTAATTTAAGATTGAATAACTATTACCTATTCAGATTTGGTGTCATTATCTTTAACACCAGACCGTATCAGAGAATAAAGTAACAAAATGACCATGCTTTCTCCTGCCAATTCTGAAGGTGAAAAAGAGTCTTAAGTTTCAACTGATTCACCTCAGCTTTCTGTTCAGAGCTGACAACATGAACATGCTTCAGTCAAAGCATCTAAAAATATATCTAAAATATGGATTGGAGGCATTTCTATACATGCACTAGGATTTAAGACAAGTCTTCCTGTCAGCAAAAGCTGTGAAGAGCGATCCTTTTCTGCAAATGTATACCATCAGAAATGAAGGGCAAGCATGACACAGAGATGTTTATCTTGGTTATCGTTCAAGCCTATGGAGTCTGAACTCATTTGGGAGTTACATTTCTGTAGCTGTATTTGTGACTTTTCTCAGATGAACAGAAGAACAACCATGTAGAAGGCACACAGTGTGGTCTACTCAAATCTTTGCATGTATTTGATTCTACAATATAATGGATGTGATTAAAACCATGGAAATTTAATTGATTTAAGGAATACATAAAAGAAACCCAATTATGACATTGTAGATTTCCCCTTTAACTACTGTGAGACCAAACATTGTGAGCTATATAAAAAAGCTGATACAATTAGAATAATTAATTTTTACAGCTTGAGTGGAGATGAAACAAATAGAAATAAAAAGTCAGTAATTTGGTAATTTAAGTATTACTTACATTTTAAATATTTTGTTAATTAATAAACTTCTTTTCCATAGAAAATTAAAAGTAATCAAACTTAGTGAAAGTATATGAAATGTGGTAAGACAAATAATTAAAGAAATGTGGTAAGACAAAGCTACTTGTTCTTTCTTTCTAGTTATGAAAGATAACAGGGATCCAGCATCATGATATTGACACGAAAAGATTGTGTGGCAGCTAAAGTCGGACTTCCTGGAAGCTTTAACTGATCAAAATTCTTTCCTATGTAGATTATTTGGAAACATTTATTTTCTCTTTGGAGTTTCCTCCTAAGTGTTTCACTTCACTTTACTATTTCTTAGAGTTAGCTGGGTGAGGTTGTAGAATTTGGCATGTTTGAATTTTAAATTTCAAATTAAATTGATACAAAGATACTGGAGCTGGAGTAGGTCCAGCTAACAAAAAATCCCTGAGACCATGAGGTGACAAAAGGGATCTGGTGTTGAGTCAGCTAATCTTTAGCAATCATTAAAATATGCCTTGAATAGGACACCAATCTGATACTTGGAACTGGATTGTGGCATCCTGATTATTTTTTTGTTGTTTTTGTCCCAAAAAGAAGTGTGGCCTTTTCTTGAACTGTTGTTTATTCTGTTGTTATTCTAATCAACTTGAAGATGTTTATTTGACATGTTTGGATTTGGTCTTCACATGTATGAGTTTGTCCTTTTTCGTACTCTGTAATAATGTACATTGAGTAGCAGATGTTTATTGCTAATGGCTCTCTGGATGTCGTAACAGTGAACCAGCTGTAAATATACAGCAGGACCTGCTTGTTAAGCAAAAAAGCTCCCATGCCAATGACAGAGCGCCTGTCTTGGCAGAGTAGGATGTGATTTTTCCAGGGTTTTACATTATCACCACCAAGCAGGCAAGCAGAAGAGCTTCTTGTTGCCAAATGCTCTCCCTCAACACATATCTTATGGTATAAAAAAATTCCTGTTTTGTCTGACTTGACCAAATAGAACAATTATTCAGAAAGCAACAACAAAGATCAAAAACGCATTCATTGATGCCAGTAGTTATACTTGTGCAGCTAGAAAGTTGAAGAATTCAGGGGTACCTTGTTGATGTATTAACTTAACATTTTTTTTTGTCACATTTATTTTTTCTGAAATAGACTACTTATAGCACTAGAAAAAAATAATCAGAGTACATACAAAACTCATATTTCAAATAATAATTTTATTTAAGAGAAAAAAAAACACAATTCAAGCTGTTGTTCACTGTTTCTAAATGCTCGTCCTAAAGCATGTAAGTCAATGACTTGATGCAATCTTCTAGGTTTCACTTGATACAAAACTTTGTAAACTAATTTGATTAATTAACTGAACCTAATGCACTGGTTATTAAGTAGAATCAATTAGAAGGTATATGATTGAATTGTAATGACTTTTTAGTAAATGCCTTGAGATGATGTGATATGAATTATTTCCATATAAATAAATTTAATGGAATTGAAAAGCTATTCAGTCCTGATGCAATTAGAAATAACTGCCCTCTAAAACAAACAACCCGCTGTGCCAACTAAAGTGCATATATATGGTATATATATGATAGAGAGGTTGACTTTATAATAATGACATCATTTAAAATTGTATTCTCTATATGCTCAACAATTGCTGGTTGATTGTCTTTACATTGGTAACATTTTACTCTGATAAACTTAGAAAGATAACATTTATAAGTAATCCAGTTCCTCCACAATGGTAGTGTTCATGCAGTTTCTTTAATTATTTCTAAAGTGTTAGATTTGTGAAGATGGAGAAACTAAGTGATAACGGTAAGAGATGCTTACAGATTTCAAGGCAACTTAAGTTAAGATTTTCCAAATTTATTTGGAACTTGGATTTGAACTTCATTTTGCTTTGGATGAATAATATAATTCTCCTAATAAAATTAATAGACAACAGATTTGTCAATGAGGTGATGAGAAGGTGCCTAGCTAAATGGGTAGCAAGAACACAGAGTATAGCTTATCTGCAAAGATTGTAATACATATCCTTAGATTGTATATTTCATTTTATGCATGTTTCAAACATCATTGTCTTTATGCTGTTTTTTCTTCTTGATGCTTTGAATTCCACATGCACCTACAAGGATTAAAAAGCAGTGCTAGTCATTACTTCTATGGTTTTATCCATTACCTGATGCTCAAAGCTTTTTCAAATGAGCGTAAAACGATCTGTATCTTACCATCTAACTGCTTGGTAAGCATTTATTTTATGGAGTGCATTTGGACAGCTGGGTTAATATTAATGTGCATGTGTGTGCACGCACTCACACAGGGCCAACTGTGGGTGTACTGTTTCCATTAATGTCAGTGCTAAGATGCAACTCAGCTTTCTGAATTATGTAAATGAGGTGCTGTAAATTCATGACAGAATCAATGACTTTCATTTTTATCAAATCAATCAAGCCTCCATCAGTCCAAACTCCACACTGCTGCAAGACGCACACAAATACACACCCACACACAATGCAAGGCCCTATATTAATCCTGCCAAGACCGGTCTTAGAGTAATGAGTTTGGGAATGATGTGTATACAGTCATAAATATAATTTTTGCTTTTAACCGTTGGCTGATTCATGAGAGTGTGTGTGTGTATGGGGGTTTGTGTGTTGGGGTGCACATACAAGTGTATTTGTTTGTGCGTGCGTGCGTGCGCGTGCGTGTGTGTAAAAGAAAGAAGAGGAAAAAATATGATTTGATTGTTACAGTTAGGATACTTTCAAAGAAGCACATCATTAAAAAGAAGTTCTGAGTTCATTAGTGTCAAATGAAAAAAAAATCCCATCTTCTTCATTCAGTATTGTTCTAACATTATTGTTGCTTATAATAGTTTTGAAGCTGCTGGCACAAAGTTTCTTGTATTTACAAGCATGTTAGCAAATGTAAAAACACGTTACATGACTCAAAGCATAAAAAAAGAGACCAATTTGTGAAGCTTCGAGACTTTGAAGGATATGTGTAATTGATAATGTGCACCTGTAATATAAAATTGATTGTATAAAATGTTCAGTCTGCCAGTGCATAAGCAAAGTATGATCAGGAGTCTATTTTGGTATTTTATGCACAGTGAGTCTTGCAATGTTGTAAAACCTTTTTCAGCTTGCTTAGCAATTAAATAGTTCCAGGAGCCTTCAACTCAGCTACATAAAGCATTGAGCCTGCAGACAGAGTGAAAGCATAGTGTAGCATGATGATGCTATTTTATTATTGGTTGATTGCTACATTTATTTTACAGCTATGTAAATTTATTACTGGAGAGCACACAGTATATAAAATATATGACTTGGAAATATGCCCAAAACACCTTGAGTATTCTGAGTTAGTTTTGAACAAAGTATGCATGCTACTGTAAGATGACATTTGTTTTCTCAGAGTACAAAATTCTAGGAATATTTCATTCACATAAGTTGTATGTTTTATATTTGTAGGGTGTTACTACATTAGCACCCTACAAAGGCGGACTTCTTTGTTCTTTGTAATGTGATCTTAAAAAGCAAAGAATTGTCATCTTGAACAATCACTATAATGCTATGTAACACTTCTAATTGGTGATATTAAGGCTTGAATAATAAATACTTACTGAATCCCAGTAATTTTTTTTTGAGTGTTTTTTGTGAGTTGATATATTTTTTCATTAGTTAGAGAAATGTCTGTGTCACTGTTTCCATGGCAAGTGTTGATTTCTGTAATTCTGTAAATGGTGTAATTTTGACATACCGTTGGCATTTCTTGTTAAACAATTGTAAAAACAACCTAAGCACATGTAAAATTGATTGATTGAAGTTTTTCTGGGCTTTAAGTATATATTTTTAACAAAAAGAGTTCTCAAACTAGGGATAGTATCCGCTACTGCATGAGGAGTGGGAATTTGGATATGAACAACTTGGCTCTCAACCCAGGGCAGTGTCTTATCAGGGGATGTCCAAAGCACCTGAAAGGAAATGAAGTAAACTGTTTTGCTTAAAACTACATAGGTACACACTGCAACTAGGAGGTGTGAAAAATACTTCTTTATGCACAGCTTCAAATTTAATGCTGAAGTTAAGGATTATTTTTTTGTTTTTAAATAATCTTTGTCTGCAGTTGATCTGAAATACTTTGACCCATCAAACACTCACTGGGTTGTAATAAAATGAAGAGAAAGTATTTCAAAACTCAGCTTGAGATTTCTAAAGCCTTCCTTCTATTTATGAGAACAAAGGAAAGTGCACTAGGGAAAAAAGGCCATTTTAGATTGAGACGTGCATGAAAACCCTATGTACTGACAAATCAAAACTTCACTGCATTACTCTACACTGATTACAGATCATTTATGAAACGGTGTGAGTTATGACCTTTTCTCCATTTGTCAAAACAATTTCATAACCTCTCATTCAGCGCATTTATGATGATATGGTCTGAACTATTCACCTAACATCAATCTCATGAACTCCCTTGAATTTGACTTTCTTATTGAGAATTAATTTTTAAAAGTGCATAACACAACAGCAACACTTGTTGTACAATGACGTTGCTACATCTACAAAGTCTAATGTGTTAAAACTATAGATGGAAGGGCTTTAAGTGAGAGCACTGGGGTAAGTGGAGGGTTTGTGTAAGTGGAGATTTTGTGCAAAATGAATGAGAACTACCTTACAAGTTGCAGCCGCACATCTTTCACAAAGAAACTAAAAGGACAAGACATTAGATATCCAAAGGTTTGTAATCCAATAAGGCAGCTTTTCCTTTTAGATCACATAATGAATGTTACATTCAATTGATGAACTCTGCCGCTGTAGGTAGAGCAGGATTTCTTTTTTTCCGCAATTGATGTATTGTATAGCTGACATAGTGTAAGAAATGAATAATATCTGAAAAAACTTACACACGTTTAACAAGCAGCTCATTGTGTAGGAAATTTAATGCCTCATAAATAGTGGACCATTCACCGAGGTAAATGATAAGCAACCTAATTATTTTTGTGTATTAAAATTCTATCAGTGCCATTCATGAGGTATGCAAGTTTTCTTATCGGTTTCAAAAATCTATCAAAAACTATGAGCCGGGTAATTATTTTACCTAACCAGTGAGCCCTAATTGCTCCGATAAATAAATGAGAGGAATGTATCATGAAAAGCTTTTTTTATATATTCTTAGAATCACAATATTGACACTTCAATTAAAATTAACTGATTATTTTGGAACTAAAGAATAAATTTTTAAACTAATATCAATATAAATCAAACTAATATTCTTCGTTGACTAATTAGATAGAGTCTGGAACATGAACAAACATGAAATGTAGCTACTTAAAGGGGAATTCTTGGAATAAACAAGAGTCATTAGGGGATTAAAGATTAAATTTATAAAAACACATTTTTCTCTAAGTTCAAGGTTATCAGGGATGATTCAGATTATAAATAACTGCCTGAGGGCGGGAGAAGATGAGCAGAAAGAAAAGCAAAGCTTGATGAAAAAATCAGTCGGTAAAATATTGCAAACTGATTTTAAAATGAATCAGGCTGCTCTTTTTGACAGTCCATTGAAGCAATCAGAAAGTAAATCAAACATTTTACTGCATGGACCAAAATCTCCAAGTTTGTTGTAATTGTGGGCCACAAAATATCAAATTTTTAAGAAATGCTATAATAATTTTAATGGGATTTTGAAAATATTTTTGTGTGAAATTGATTTTTGCTGAAAAACAAAAATCATAAGAGATTTTTTTTAACAAAATAAAAAGGGTCTTAAAAAGAGAGTCAATTGACTTCTAATTTTAATATCTAAAAAGCATTTTGTCAATGGTCAGCAACAAAAGTAAGATATTGGTCTCTGTGAAAATGCTTCCTATTTTCACTCATATATTAAAAACCAGCAGTGGATGTTTGTCCTCCTACATAATATGAAATTCAAATAAAAACAAAAACACTTATACTTTGTTGTACAGCTAACACTTTCCTTTTAGCAAGAAAATATCTTGCAAGAAAATGTTTCTTTTGCATCAACTGGGTGTTTTGTATGGCTACATTTGAAAAATTCTCAAATGTTGGTCAGGGGTACTAATGCCCTGCGAACCATACTTTGGATTCCACTGCATCACCACATTGTGAAGCAATCAGATGCTGACCACAGAAAAGTCATTTAGACACTGCTATTAGTTGCATCCCAGGACCCCTACAAACTCCCCTACAGCAAAATTGAGGTAATGACTGGGTTGTGCAGGACTCCACTTCAAAAATTCAGGCATGTTGAATCATTCTGTTCAGTGCTCTGCTTTATTTGCCTCCTTTGTCCTTTGCATCCATGTCCAAGAATATCTCAATATCACGTTCCCACTTCTTTCGGATACCTAATAAAGTCTAAAAGGGCAAGACATTGATTTTGCTACAGAAGAAAGACTAAACTTATCCGTTTCCTCTTTTTATACTACCCTTGTAATAAACAATAGCTCATCTGACATTCTCACCACTGGTCTCTCAGTCATGAGTCAACCTGACGTAAATTTTTCATTCTTGTCTTTAAAGTTGTTTATGAAAATTTAACAATTGCAGTCATTGATCATCAAATTGATTAGCATCGGTCAAAATATATATGGTGTAGATTTTTTTATACAACTATTTCTAAAGCTACATCATAATTATATTTTCAAGATGCAAGTCACCAAAAGTTGAATCTTGACAGCTTTTTAAAGCTTTCAGCTCTTTGCATGTGGCAGACCAGCCTAATATAAGGAGAAAAAGAAATCCTATTAACTACCAAAGCAGTCAAACACATCTTCTTTTGTGTAGTAAAGCATGAAGCTGACCCTTGGTAAGAACATCCTTTATCTTTAAAACTTGTGTCCTCAAAAGCTAAGCACACATTTCATAAGTCAATTTATTTTAGAAAGTTACATTTCTTTAAATAACATATATTTTGAAGAAACACTTTGTTGCAATTATACATTTAAAAGTAAGCAATTTTACTTTTAAAAGGGCTTACATACACACATAGACTGAATGTATCTCCTTTTCCATTGAAGAAAGGTGACAGGTGTGTTGTTTGTAACTTTGTGTATTTGTCAAAAGGTGCTATTGGGTTGCAGTCATTTCCTGTCTCCTGGCTTAGGGAAGATGTTGGCATGACAACATGACACTTGAGAAGGGATGGAGGCTTGACAAAGACGGAAAAGAGGAAAGCACTGCTCTTTCTAACTTCCACAAATAGACAAATAGAATGTTGCATTGCAGTTGTGAGAGTGAACCGTAAGCTAAACATACCTTAAAAGTCCATCTTACAGTTAGGTCTAAAAAATATTTGTGTCAGATCTAAACAGGAAAATGTGCTGAATAATTAAATTTTCAGAGTAGCCTCAAGTGACGAATTCCCCCAAATAGCTGCTTGGTTATTTATAACCTTATCACTGGTTTTAAGTAGGATGGGCTGTTGCTAGCCATGGTCTGCATCAATCAAGAAACAGTCAGACAATGACTATAGTTAGGCAATATTTTAGAATGACTTTTTTTTTTTCTTAAACCCAAACATTGGTTAAGTTTTCACTAGAGTGTGTCTCCGCATCATGACTTTTTTGTGAATTATAAAGCATAGTTTCATCCGAGATAAATTGAGAGAAAACATCTTACACACTTATCTGTAGATCATGGATTTGATTACGTGAGGAAACTAAACCCATATCCCAACCTCATTCTATTAATTCAACCCGAGCATGGACTGGTCCATGTTTGGTCCAGGTCTTAGTAAAATGATCCCAAATTGTAGATTCACTGAACAGACTTTTCTTGAGCTATGGCAATTAACAGTTTTCTTCTAGATTTCACCTGCCGCAACAGACACTGACCTGTCCATTTTTTTATTTGCTTTTATTTTACAGAGCATACCACACAAGAGAGTAAAATGTGTTGCAGGTCCTTTGATATAGGTAGTATTTTTTAAACCAAAAGTAAAGGCATTGCAGGCTTCTACAGCTGCGCATTTAATCACGTGTCCGTAGCCTTTACCTGACTTTTATTTTGCTCAAGAATTACAGCAGATTCCATTGATTACTTATAGGCTGAAAATAATGGGAGCTCTTTGTTTAAATGCATTGCAAATAGGAAAAAATAAAAATTTTCAGTGTTTCACCTCTTGAATACCAACCTCTTCTGTTTGGCGATAAATTGGATAAGTCCAATCTTTGATAGAGTGGTAGATGCATCTCTATGGGTGCATCAGTATTTGATCATTTTAACCTAGTAGCTTTAAAAGTGTATAAAATTTGTACTAAGATTGAGAAATTTTATATGTGCAAGTCCATGATTGAATATATTTCCTTGCTTCTGAATGGCCAAGCTAAGATCAGCCCTGGTTATGGGACATTAATGTAATTTAATTCTGCTGGCACATTGATCCTGCCTATTGGACATGTCCTTCTAAAACATTCATGAGAAGGCAGAGGCTGTCATTGCCTTGTAACCACAAACACCAGTGGAGATTTGCTGGATCGCAATGATTTGATTGGGACACCATTTTAAGCACTTTAGCAACACATAAAATTTTTTGCTGTCTTATTTTTTTCTTCCAGTATAAATGATATTAATTTGGGCTTCCTACTCACACCCTGTTTCACAATGGATACAGTTGGAGATTATCAGTAAGAGGCACATCAAACTGTCTTTTAAAGATGACTGTTCACCTTTACATATCCAACTTATGGTTTTATGGTAGCACTTATGTGAAATATCAGTGAAAGATTACATTAAAAAACATGCAGAAGGAAATGCATTTAAAAAAGAGAAGGGGGAGGCAAGGAAGCTGGGGGATTTTATCACCTGAATTATTAATCAAGATAATTCAGCTCCTACTGATAAAAATATTGGTCCCTGCCGCATACACACTGAATACATCTGCTCCCGCAAACGCACAGAAAACTTTTATCTTGCATACTCAATGGTTTTCTCCTTAAAATGGGTCAAGAAAAAATAAAACTGGAGACACTTCTCATTGCTTGAGAACAAGGAAAAGAGTCACAGACACTGGTGGAAGAGGTGGAGAGAGACAGATGAATGTTGGGGAGGGGAGTGGAAGAGGGAGAAGGAAAGTAGTTTGCTATTAAAAGTTTTTCCTAAAATTTGCAAGATGGCAAAATGCAGTAACCTAATATTTTTAGCTGTTCACCAAAAATATTTTTTTTTCATACCTTTAAAACTCCTCCCAAAGTACAATGTTTAAGAACTACATCACTCCCAATGGAATTTGTTGTTTTCTGTATTGATTTCTTCTTCCTCTCTGTTACCAAGACAACAGACATACAAAATTAATGTTTGGTTCTGCTCCAATTTGCCCTTGGCTTTTTTGTCTTATAGGTCAGAAGGTCTGAGAGCATCCAGTAATATTATAATGTATAATGATGCACAGTGATTCAACTATTTTAAAAACTAAAAGCAGAGTTTACCCTGCAGGGGGGAGGCAATGCAATTTAATCTAACACTAAGAGATAAACAGTGACTCGGCATGAGAGACAATGAGAGGAAGAAAAGGATGAGGTGGGAGCAACGCCCACTGATGTGACAGATGTGAGGTAGATGATGAATCCTAGAAGCGGAACGGTCTAATGAAAGCCAGAGTTACTTATTTGCATCGACCTCTTTTCACTTTAAATGTATTTATCCAGACAGTTAGGTGGCATTCAAAACTGTAATAAAATGACAAGCTAATAACCTGCTTTAAGCTCACACAGTTGTTAACCTTCTCTTTAGCCTCCCACTGATATGCCCCGGAGCTATACGCTAATGTACCAAGCTCTGTTTTTCTGCAGAGTATGCTTCTTGTCAGTTTTTTTTTCTATTCCCTTTTGCCACCGGCTTTGCGATAATTACATTGAAGTTTTGAGAGATCTAAATGGAATCAAGTTGAAGTAAGTGCATCACAATAAGAACTGACAAGCCATGACACCATCAAAATTTGGCTATATTGAACTTTAAAAAGGAGAAAGGCCTCCACACATGTCGTTTAATAATAAAAATTGTAAGGCTTTTATGTGCGTCAACATATATCAGATGAAGGTCATGCAGGACCCGCAGCATGACAATATCTCTTTAATAATGTGTGCAACGGCTACCAATGTGGTGTCTGATGCGTTCCGTTTGTGTTTCGTTTCCCTGTAGGAGGCTATTTTTAATACTGCCTGAAACACATGTCTGCAGCAATACAGTATATGATGACACATAAGTCATACAAAGTAGCTCTGTAAGCCTTATTGCTGCAATGTGAGTAGTAGAGTTGTCTGCCATCACTTTTAACATAATTAATAGGTAATTCCCAAAAGCAGTGCACAGGATTTTATTTAGGGACATCAGAGTAAATGGGCTGATATCTGCGAGAAGGGGAGGACATAGAGTAGCTTCTGTATTGTTTTGGCCACTACAGCTCCTGTACCTGCCATTATCTGGTTATGTGGAGCTCGGCTTGGAGTCTGCTTGCCTATCTCGTCTCCACATAGAAAGAATAAACCGTTCAGCCATGGCAAAAATAAAGCTTTCCGAAACACAAACGTCTTCCCAAAAAATAAATAACTTGAAGTTTAGTGAAAGATTTATGACGACTGAGATGTATGAAACGGGAGAATTTCTGTCCATTTTGTCAGCACCCAGTTTACTGAAGGCACAAGCATATGATTTGATAGCTTTGAAAATTGAAGCTATCAAACATTTTTGCTCCAAAGTAATTAATTTTGTAAAGTAAAAATCAACTGTCGGGATGAAAAGTTCTAAAAAGACTTTCAGCTATAATGACAAGAAAATGTGGGTTTACAAAGTTGTTTGGAAAGAATTTTGAAAAACAAAGATATCTTACTTTCCACTTCACAATTGTGTGCTACTTTGTGTTGGTCTATTTACCTAGCTCCCTTGATTAAATGTTGATGCTGACATGAATGCATAGTTTTTGCTGGTGTGTTGGATCTTTTCCAAAGTATTCAGTATTCAAGAAGTGGAGTTTATATGATTGAAAGACCACTGCTTTTTCTTCTATTGTTCTTTATTCTATTTTGCTCTACTGTTTGCTTTACTGAGCTTAACTCATTCTCATTGATTCTCCACTCTGCATGGCTCTGATCTACTCTATTTTTAAGAGACTTAATGAACCTGTGGAGGACAGCCAGTCGAGGCTGATGGCAATCCTATACAAGAAGATAACAGTTTAACAGCAACGGAACAGCCAATATTTAACAAAATACACAAAACAGCAGTCTCCTCAAAATTATGACAAATTTGTCTTTGTCCATCCATCCATCCTTCCATCTGTCATCTTCTTCTTATCCAGGGTCAGGTCACGGGGGAGCAGCTTACCAGAGGCCCGGGCTTCCCTCTCCTCCACTTGGGGTAAGATCTTGGCCCTCAACCAGAGAAGAGAATCTACTGTTTTCTGCCTTAAGACCATAGTTTCAGATTTAGAGGTATTGAAAAACCCATTCAGGCAAGCTAACACACTCAGATAGTTGGTTTCTTGTGGAGTCAGCAGTGCCATTGGTAAAAAACTGAAGGGACACCTATTTGTTGACAGTTGCAGAAGCCATTTCAGAGGACCTCTGGAGGCAGACTGCAAAAAAAAAAAAATGCTTGCAAGACTTTTGTACTTTTAGAAAATGTGTACACGCACAGCATTTGCTAAAAGTTCTCCAGGTGATACTTTGAAGGTTTTTAAAAGGTCCTCTTTCTGCCCAACTGGTTAGAAGAACAGTTGTCACATATGAATGAGACAACTCTTATCTGTCCAGCTCCAGATTTATTGTGGGGGCTGGTTTCTTATCTGTTAAGTCTCCAGAACAAAGAATTCTGGGGAATGTGGTTCCACTAGTTTGCTTGAGAAAATGGATTCCTGACACCAGCATTGTCCCCAACCATTGAAGCCAACTCACCACCACCAGGTACCTGCCTTCACTCGAGTGTCCAAGATATGCACCTGCAGATCAGATGAAACAACAACAAAGTCAATCCTCAAACTGCTGCCCAAGTGTCCTGGTGCAAGAAGCACAAGGACAACCTTATGCTTGAACATGGTGTGTTATGGACAATCCCTGATGAGCACAGAAGTACAATATCAAAACACTACTTGAGTTAAGATCGGATCCAACAACAGTCAGAATATACACATTCTCACAAGGATGCCCATGCCCTCTTGTTCCCTGGGGTGAACCCCAGCGTATGGACACCTAGATGGGGGTAACAAGCATGACCCTGTTATAAACAAACATCTCCACCTCACTAAGGTGGCAGCCCAGGGAGGGCTTGTCCTTGTTTCTACCTTAATTAGTAGTTTTATAATTGAAAACTTATTGACTGATGTATTTGAGCCTTTACTTTAGCAAAAGTGCTAACATAATAACTTATCACACAATACACTGAAGTTGCTATTTGCTGCATATAGGGAAATAATAAGCAAAACACCCACAGTACATATTTTTATGAAATGTGTGCGTACACTTTTAGACAAAGCTTTTACTATATTGCGTAGATATTCACATTTGGCCTTGTATTTTAATTATGTTGAGTATATTTTCTGTTTCCTATATATCAGACTGCTGCTGCACAATAATTTCCCCATTGTGGGAGCAATGATGTACATCTCATCTCATGATCCAAAATGGGCTTAGGTTGGGATGAAATGGCAATGCATTGATAAAAAGTGCAGGTACGAACTGGCTGAGTAGCAAAATGGGGCAAGAGTAGAAGTTCAGATCTTTAAAACCAAAATATTGGCTTGGACAGAGTCACATTCTGAATGTTTGCAATAGACACTTCATTTATGCTCTGACAGATCAGTTCGTGTTATGGGAAGAAAGAAGTGACAGTTCAAGGTGACAGCTACCTCCAATCAATTCAGTTTGCTCTGTGTGATGTGAGCTCCATGTACTGTATTTCAGTGTGTGTGTTAAAAAGAGAAAATGTGTTTGTTCTCATAAGGCTGCCACCTCTTTTGTAGCACTGGCCTAAGTAAGGGCTAGCTGGCAGGTGTCCCTTCTTCTTAGTTGTACAATTTATCACCCTGCTGGTGCCAGAGACCTTTGCCCGAGTAGAAAAAACCCAACATCCTTGTGCCTCTGTCGGTCTCTCTCTTTATCAATTAAAGCAGCAATAAAATAATTTCGAGCTAAGACCATGTAAATATGACAACATCAAGTTTCTGTTTTTGTTACGCCCTCCCTCCATGTCAGTAATATAATCCAACAAGAAATGAATCCTAATAATAAAAAGTGCAGGCATGCTGAGCAACCATGGAGATTTTAAATCTTTTGTTCTTTTTGGCTTGAAAATAAAAAGGGTTTCTGGGCTCAGCGTGACGCCAGCTGTCAGAAATAAACCACGTCTATCAGGATCACTCTCTAGATATCATTATTTTAGTTTTTTTCAATTAATTATGAGAGCGTAGTGAGACGGTACTTTAGATCTCATTTCAGGGTCTAAATTGGTTTGTGAGCATAAAAACCTTTATTGAGTATGCCCTGCAGCTCTTCACACACACACACACACACACACACACCCACACAGACACAGAAAATGGTAAGGCGAGTGAGTTTAGATATGGAAGTTAAATGTGTAAATTTGGAGTTGAAGATCACATCATTTTTGCTGGATATCGATCTGTTTACCGTCAGGCTTTTATTTTAAAGCTTGCTTCTTTTCATTTGGTTATCTGGACAAAATTCTTTTTTTCTTGAGAAATTTACAATTCTTTACTCTCTCCTTGGAAACAGCAGCTTTCTCAGTGGGGAGCCACCTTACCACCAGCTCACCCACATTACCCCCACTACTCCTCCTTTTCTATTTATCCTCTACTGCTGTACCAAATCAGCTTAGAGGAAGGGTGGGAGGGGTGGATACTATGCTGAAAGGCACAGGCATAAATAGGCCTTAAAGTTAAGAAAACGTCCAAATCTTTGTTTTCCACCTTATCGTCAGATTCTTTGGCTGTTCTCATCTTTTCCTCTCGTTGGCAGAAGGCTGAAGGAACAAGAGTGATAAATGGATGGTGTCCAATGTGCCCCCATACCTCCTCTTGCTCGTTCTCTGCTTCTCCTCGGCTCTCTTCCTCAGTGGTCTCAGCTCACCACACTTCCAGCACAACAATGAGCTCATTCCTGTCTGCAAGAAAGGGATTCACTGGAACAACCAGATCTGTTGTGCACGCGCTCATGCACCTTTAAATGTGTTTGCATGCCTGTGGACAAAGACTTGCATACATAGAACCTGGTGAGGTTGATAAAATAGGCCAGAGATGGTATATTAATGTGCAAATTGTTCTTTGATAAACTTGGGGAGCCGCAGCTGCACACTGAGTTTTGAGTACATATACAAGCCCACTCACAGCCAGAGTCTATTAGTGTTCACAGTGGCAAAAGTCTGGATGAATTAACATCAGTGGTGGTCGGAATCAACACTTTACATGTGCTTATGCATCAGTAGCATCTGATGGTGAGAACAGCTCTTTATCTCATTTTAATCATCAGACTCAGAACACATAAATAACAAAACCATTGTTTTTAAGCGAAGCCCTACAGTGTAAGGATTATTGACAGAGCCATCAGTGCATTTCAAGGGACCATAAAATTAAATAAAATTTACCAGTTTCAAAACATTTCTTTAGTTTCAACACATAAAAATGTTTTAAACAGAAAAATCTATTTTCTTTAAATGTCAAGAAGTTAAAAATGACATCCACAAAATGTTTTGAAAGAATGAAACAAAGTTAAAGAAAATAAATAATGACAGGAGGATACAAAAAAGAACAAGGAAACAAGAAGGAAACAAGGGAAGAAAATAAATGAAGAAAAACAGAAAAGTGCACAATAAGTAGGAATGAATGGATGGACAGAAATACCAGGAATTGGAAATAAAAAGAAAAGAAGAAATGAAGCAAGGACATAAAAGCAGAAAAAGGGTGAAAGAACAGATGGTAGAAAGAAAGAGCCAAATAAAAACAAGGAAAAATGATTAAAAGAAGGAAGAAAAATAAGGAAGATCTTGAAGACAAAGAAACAACAAAAGAAGTGCAGATGTAGTAAAACAGCAGATGTAGTAAAACATGATGGTCAATACAGCTTTTGATTAATGGCTGCCCTGCAGTCAAAAGCCTGTTGAGATCATTCCTCCTTCCTGCTAACATGACATGGGTCCCGCTGGAAAACTGAGATCTAAGAAAATGCTTTTATGTTGAGCAGCAAAATTTTTACAGATCACATGAACTCCTCACACAGATTTACACTTGCTCAATTTACAGGTTTCTCTGTATGTAACATTTTGGTATGTAGTTAGACTGTAGTAAGAGTTTATTACATTTATATTTTAGTGCTACATCCTCTAGTCCACAACTACTCTCTAGTTGTGGACTTTCTTTGACCTCTTGCTAGTTAAGCTTGTCACCAGACTTTAATTGAGGAACAATTGGTGAAGCCAATTCGTCGATGTTTCCATTCATCTCTTCCTGTACTGCTGCAGAGGTTGTAGGCCTGCTAATGATCCTCTGCCCAACCCTGGGCCTGTATTTGCATTGCTTTAGCTTAGCACATGGCTAATAGCAAGCCTAAAGGCACGTCAGCCTCGCTAAGGATCGAACACCAATTTCCTCAGTGCCAAAGGCAAGCTTACCACATCATTAGGAGCACAAGAGAAAAGGTGCAGGCCACCCATTCACTATATATCCCACTGCACTTCAGATTGCTGCACTGTAGAACTAAACTGCTGTTGCCTGGAGGTGCACTGAGAGCTGCTATTTATTTGGTTGATGAGATTGAACCTGTTGGTGCAAGAGCGGTGAGGGAGAGATGCTAAAACCTCCAAAGAACTGGCTCTTTCCTCAACTCAAATCTCTTTTAAGGGGTCAGATGCAGTAAATTGCACTGACAGCACAAGAGAAGATTATGAGTAAAACACCTTACACACAGGCACAGCTCTTCAATGTATTTTACAGCTTCCAGCCAGATGGGTCTGTAGAATTATATTTGATGTAAATAGTTTTTCAGATCAAGAGAAAATCCACCTTTCCAAAAACTAGCCTTCATGGATGGGCAGTTATTTTTCTAAAATGCCAAAAAAACTACTATGATGGGCTATTGGCTATTTTTTTGCCATGACAATAAATTTAAACCATCAACCTTTGCAACAGTAAACACTGCAGTAATGAAAACTGAAATGTTATATTTCTTACACAAGCCTCTCACATTCTGCTCAACCTGTCACCGGCATATAAAAATTATTTGAAGATTGCCTAAAAATTATAGATGAGCATATTTTTTCAAAAATTTTAGGAAGTCCATTAATAATTTTCTTCCTCACCAACCCATGCATTTTTTAAATTCTGGATGCAAGTTTTAATTTAGTCTTTAAAAAAAAAATAAAAAAAAAATCACAAAAGTTTATTGTATCCAATCTCAGTCAAAATTATTGAACTATTTCAGAAAGACTCAAGTAGTAAAACCTTTCAGGGCATGAGAGGACTGGTTGAAAGGCAAACCAGGAAGTGGAACAATCCATCAGGCTGCTGGAAGCAGGGGACTTGATGTAAAAGAATCTGCCTCTCTCTCTACTAATAGCATAACTGCTAAAACATTTTTGGTGTTAGGTTGTTTTGTTTTTACATTTGTGTCTTAATGAAAAAGTCTTGGTTTAAATTATTTATGTTTATGCATTGTTTGTCTTTGTCTCATCTCCCACCCCTCCTCGTTTGTGTAGGCTAGCCTTTGTGTATAAATTCTCCTGTATGCTCAGTGTGTGCGGTCAGTTATTGGTTTGTTATCCTGAGTTAGGTTTACCTTAGTTGATGATATCTTTTGGGCCCGTTTTGCTATATTTTTGGGATTTGTTGTTGGAAGCCTTTTGTTAAGAATTTTTGGACAAATAAATAGAAAATATTTTTTTATATATGCCTTTGTCCTTGTGCCTTACTGGTCGGACCGTAACAATGACAAATAGTGTAACGGGAGGGGTTTCACAGTAGCTTGGCTCGGAGTGTCTTGTAAACCATGAAAGGTCCGTGCGAAAACAAACATCCAATAATCACATGATCGTGCATCAACAGTTCAACTTCGGTCTAACCTTGCTGAGCCCTTAAGCTAGGACTCCTCAGCAGAAAATTTAGGCTAAGATAGGAGCTCACTGAGTGAACTCAGAATCTTTGAGAATGTGGTCCATGATCTATAATATTTGCTGCAGGTGGACAGGTTTATTAATTCTTATTTGTATCATCATGGTGGGCGGTATTTAATACAAGCATTGTTGCGTTTATCATTTCTGTTTTGTTTTGCTTCTCACAGGTATTGGTCCATTTCCTCTTTTGTTCTTATCCCTCTGTTTTCTCATTGGTATGGCTTGTCCAATCCACTGCCTGAACCAGATATGGCCTGCCGTACCTCTACGTAAATAAAGTCATCTGTGTGCAACATGGGAAATATATAATTTTCCTCCTGTTGTAGTGGAAATCTGCCTCTGACACTACAAGGCTACCAGATCCATTGAATCTACACGTGTTGTAGATTCTATCTTTTTCTCTGACTCTGTTAGCCTCTTAACTGCTTACACGCACATACTTCAGCTTACATAACCATGTTTATGTGTGACTGCTGGCAGTCATACATAAACAGACTGAAACTGATTAGACTACCCTTTAGGGAGGGTAGAGATTGCAGAGAAGGATAAAAAGCTAAACTCGCGCTACAATCCTTGCCTCACTTGGTTACATCCATAAGGTGAGCTAAGTGTGGCCCCAGTGCTGGACGGTGAATGTAACTCTGTTCCATGTATGGCTTGTGACATTTGGTCATTTTTTGGCATTAAAGCCTGTTTTTATATATATAACCAAATCTCATTATTTCTTAAGGCAATTTACACTCCAGGACCCAACCAGAATATTCCGGGTTCTGGTCTGGTCCTGAAACTGGTTAAAGGACCTGGTGAAGCACAGAGACAAAAATTAATGAACTCCAACACCTGCTCATGGTGGTAAGCTACATTGGAGCCACAACTTCCCTTGGCCACACTGACAGAAGTGTTACAGTCAGCACCACCAGGCCCTCTGACCACCACCAGTAGGCATGACTGGTGAAGTGTCTTAACCCCATCGACTAAGATGGACAGGGGTTCTAATCAGCAAACCATTGATTCGTTTAGAGGACAAATCCCTACTTCCTGGGTCACCTTATCATTGTGTTTCTGCTTTAGTTATGCAAGTAGGCTTTTGAAAGAAACTACTGAAATATTCATGTTTTAAGTTTTCATTCACCCAGCCAACGCACAATTATTCCACATACATTCCTATTATCACATAGCATAATCACACAGCAAAGTACACACTTTGGTCGGGTGATGCATCACATAGCATTCCATTGCTATGTGATGCAATGTTGCAGCTCTAGCCCTGGCCTGCTGTTGTCATGCTGTCGTTATGAGCTGTCTGTGCTTCACTCTCTTTATGGCACTTTTTATTGCAAAGTCAACAGGGATATAAGGGTAGAGAAGCACGGCCAGTGTTTTGGAGTGTCATTTGGCGGTTGTAGTGAGGACGATATTGGACAAAATCACAAACTATATGGGAAATCATTCACTTGGACTGTCTCTAGCTACTTCAGATTTCGAATGGGCTCCGTTGATTTAATTGAAAAGGAAAAAGGGAGACGGAAAGAGAGAGAAAAGCTGTTACAAACAAGAACATGATTTATGAAATCCATCCCTCTATTCGTCCAAGCGAGCTCATTATGTATGCGCAATGGAGGGAGTGTGAGAAGACAGATGAGTCGTCCCCATGGCAGGGGAAGAGAAATGGCGCCACTAAACTCCGCCGGTAATCAACTGGTGAAATTAAACATCAGAAAAACAGGAATGATTGTGTGCGGCAAAGCGATTTGTCTGCAATTAGCGACCAGTCGCATAACTCACGCACAAGCACACATAAACACGTTCATGTCTAATAGGACAAGACACGTCATAGGGTGTACGTGCGTGTGTTTGGTGTGTGTATGCAAGAATACAACACGGGATGACCATAAAAAGTGTTGGTTAATAAACCCAAGAGACATTAACAACATCAAGGGCAATTGGTGAACAGCTATTTCATTTGTCAGCAGGTGTTATTGAAAGCTTTCTGAAAGGCAGCATGTTGTATTTATGGCCTTTTCACTGTCATTTGTTTGCACTTATTTAGCTACAGTGGAATTGGAAAACACCCTGGAGGAAAGAGTTTTTCACATGGTCAAACATAATGAAGACATCTTGCTATAAAAGCACACGTTTTATGCAACAATCAGATATGTTGTAGGAAATTTCCAGTTACTACAGCAATGTATTTGATTCTAATTCTTCTTTTAAAACTATAAATAATAGCAAAATACTATGTAAATACAGAAAAATAAACTGATCTACCCAATTTATACAACAATAAACAAAAGAACGCAACGATTTATTTGAAACCATCCCAAAATTACAAATTTGTCTCTGTGCATTACTAGCAATGTGTCAATTGAAACTTCGTAAAAAGGAAAATCATTGAGGTCAAATCTCTCGATTGAATGAAAATGATTATAAATCCAAATATATCAGGCATGATTAACTGTGAACTTAAGTTTATCTGTAAAACCCAGCATAGAGCAGTTGGAAAATCTTTTTAGGCAATGCTGGTAATGTGCACCATTTCTGATTTAATTCATCCTTTTTCTTCTGTAACAGAAGACTTAAGGAACCTCTCCGCTGTGATTGATGACTTAATTATATTGGAGCTCAGGTGACATCACTTTATGTGTGGGGGAGACAAAGAAAGAGCAGTCAGTGTTACACAGCTCTGCAGTAAAATATTAAATTTTAAGCTTGCTGTCATCAGTTGACGCCTTCTTCCCAGCTGTGTATATACTGCTGTAACAGTAAACGATACAGAACATAGTTTGACGAATTGTATGTCAAACTACAAACTGGAGGTATGGAGTACACCTGTTCATGATCAAGTTAAATGAAGATTTTAAGCCTATGTTGTTACAAAACTCTTAATGAATAATATAATCTTACATATACCCGATGCATAAATTTGCACTTTTTATTATTTGGGAGGACAGATACACACAGATACATCTTTTATTCAAAGAAAAAGGTTGTGAAAAAAAATTGTTTCCTTAAATATTAGATTTATTAAAAATTGTTTTGGAACTTTCATTTAATTATGCTTACCAATTGGTAATTTCTAGATAAATTTCCTGGCCTTTGATGCATTTCTTCTGGGTAGATGTATAATTCTGCATTATTTCCTCTTTTCCCCAATGTGTCCTGTCCAAAAATGTGGCACTCAGAATGGTGGTTTGTTTTAATGCAGTGCCTACAAACATCTGATTGTTGTAACTCATTGAAAACTTATTTCCTCTCTTAAATACATACATGAAAAATGTGTGTAAGACCAAGCATTAATAGAGTTGTCCATTGAACCCTCACCCCTCAGGTCTCACCACATCAGTCTGTTTCCTAGTATCTGCCCCATGTTTGTCAAAAACTGAAAGGTTTGTAGTTTAGCTTTTTTCTGTTTGTGTCTCAAGGACAAAACACTGAAGCTGAAGTTTGTCTCAGTGCTCGTGGAGAGCAGCCCAAGTTTCACTGATGGGTGTATTTGTGTTTGAATAGCTGAATGAGAAGCAGCAATGTAAAGTCATTTCCAAACCTCTAATATGAATAGGTGCTCAACAAGCACGCAGTCTATTTACCCTCTAATGAAGTCAGCTGCATGCATTTAAGTGCTTGAAGAGTCTCTTCAACATGTGCTTGCTTCTACATTATCCTCCTTGGCTTCTTTTCTTTTTACTTTGTCCTCTGTTAACGAGCAGAATGACTTTCTCTCTCAAGTTTGCTTTTCTCATTTTCAGTCACTATCTATGAACAATTAGACTTATTATACAAACATTTCTTGATGATTGTTAACTTAGCAATTACTGACATGGCTCTTGAATAAAAATATGTAAATTAAAAGTATAATGCTAACATATTAGGCAGGTGGGATCATGCTGGGTCTCCTCAGATTTTCTCTTTCATGACTCACCGGCACAGAGAGCTAAAGTAAAGCATACCCTCTCAACCTAATATGACACAGAACAAGATTGTTTGTTGTTTTCCCCTCTTTTCTCAACAGAAAATTGCTTCAGCGTAACTCAGAGGTTGCTCCACCTGGGGGTGCTTCAGATGGTTTGTGTGAATTGCTCCCACATCCTATGTTGGCCTCTCACCTCTCACCGTGAGGCAGGTGAAATGGAGTTGACCTAAAGCGTGCTTTCCCGTGGCATGGCACAGAAATCAAATCTGATAGGGTTCAACAGATCAGACAAACTTTGGGGCCCAAATATAACATCCACATTTGCGGGAGTCTCTTTTTTTGTACAATATGCTTTCCTCTCAATCCTTCCTTGCTCCTGCTGTCTTCAATCTGTCTTCCTCTTTACATCTGACCTTTTCACTTCAGAGTTTCTTTATACCAATGTGGTCTCTCATCTTGTCTGTTCCTTTTCTCTCCTGCCACACCACTGACCTTTTTATTTTCATTCTTTCTTTATTTCTCTTCCCCTCCTCTCCGTCTGGTCTGGGCTGTAATTCAGCTTGTTTCAGGGCCAGTTAGGCAGCCAGCGGAGTTAATCTGTCCTTTCAGGTCATAAATCACTGCTTGGCATCTCTCGTTCTTTCTTTATCTCCGTTTCTTCTCCCCTCTTCCTTCATTTCTCTGGCTTGCAGCATGGATGTGAAAGCATACTCTGAGGTGATTGTGACTGACATTCAGTGCTTAGATGCATGTCTGAGTACACCAGGTAGGGTTTTCTTTGCATGTGGCTCTTATTGCTTCAAAATCCAACAGATAGAAAGAAAAACTGCTTACTGTTAAAGTGTCACAGCCAATAAGATAATACTGCTGAAATGTCGAGACCAATCAGAAGACTCTCTCAGCAATGCACTTTGGTCTGTTTTTTTTGTCTGCCATTGTTCAAACAGCAATAGCACACATTGTTACTTTTAACCGATGAAGTAGTAGAATGTTTAAAGTATTTTGCTGGGTTTGTTAAAGGTGATCATGCCCTGTAATTAACTGTAGAAAATTATAAACTATTTAATTGTACCATGTATCACATATAATAGCAGTATAATTAATTAAAATATATTATTCCCAAAACTCAACCTGAAGGTAAAGGTTTTTATCAGACTGCATAAAATGAATCAATACAGAATAGTAACAAAATCGTTAAGCCCAATGTAGTTCATTCCTTTGCCGGATTAAGATTTTAAACACTGAAATCTGTTTCTGATAAGAATGAGAATAATTGTAAATAAATTATTATTTATTTACAATTAGGAATGTCATATACAATATTCTTCATACTCAATCTGGAAAAACTGTACTTTTTTTCGCAAACAAACCGTTCTTATAATCACTGACCATCTTTTTGCATCTTTCCATTTGTTTTGAGGATTTATTTTGGTGTTAAATTTCAAAGCCTGCCTTGCCATCACCCTAATCTTTAATTCCTCCACAGGGTTTTTGTTGGGGGGTCCTGCTGTCATTATGAACTGTCTGTTGTGCACTTAATTGTTTGTGTTTTCAGAATCGAATTTACACTCTTAAATAGAAATATAAAATATTTGTTCAAATTATTTATAGAAACAATTGAATTTTGATAATTACCCAATGCTATATTAGCTAATAAGGACTTTCTTGGTCAAATGCCTTTTACTGTGCAAGTCTAGATTTGCATGTCTGAGCACACCAGGTAGGGTTTTCTTTGCATGTGGCTCTTATTGCTTCAAAATCCAACAGATAGAAAGATTCTTACCTAAATTAGTTTTCAATAATGGAAAGTTTGGAAGAGAAAAGCAGAAGATGAGGCTAACAAAAAAGTCATGCTTAAAATTACATTAAACAAAAGCTACAGTTTTTAATAGCGCTAAGTGGTTCATTTGAAGAATCTCAGCAACACAATCTGTGAAATAAATTAAGATCAATGTGGTATCCCAATGAAAGCCTTTTAAACAGTATCTGGTTGTGAATTATGCGCGTACAATGTCAGATTATATTCTTTGTTTTAACATCTCACAGAACAGTTTAAATAGCCAAGAGGGCCATGGTGACTCTGGAGCAGCTGCAAAGACCGACAGCTCTGCTGGATTAAAGTGTTAGGAAAACTGCTATTGATGCACTCCACAAAACTGACCTTTCACAGAAATGCAGCAAGAAAGAAAAATACATTGTAGAAATAAAACCACAAAGAATCTCTGTTATCTAAAGATTAATCCCAAAAAGTCTCATTTAAAGTTTGCTACCAACATGTAGGAAACGCTGCAATCACATGGAATGATCTATTCTGCCATTTTGGTCTAATCAGTTTAGACCAAAATGAACCTTTTTGGCCTAATGCTAAATGTTTACAATGGCAGAAATCTAATGGTGCACGCCTACCCAATCTATTGCGCTACAATTATCTACAAAGAAGAATGTGGAATCTGATCGAGAAAAACTGGTTCCAATTCATTGTGATTGTGAGAAAATGAAAAAAGTTCAGGGGGCATGAATGTATTTGCAAGGAACTTTATCTACAACCAGTACATGAGAAACCACTGACCCTTGTAACAAACTAAACTACATTGGGAACAAGAGTGGTGGAGTAAATGTGAAGGAATGGCAAGGTGAGAGAGAAATAAGGTTAGCGTAGCAGGGGGGATGAGAGAAAAAGTATCAGGAGAACGCTCTTGTAGAGGAAAGTTGAATAGAAGGGAAGCAGGGAGGGGCTTTAGGGTGGGTGGATGAATGAATGTGCTGTGGATCTATTGTGCCCAGCTCCTGAATGGAGTGTTAGGAAGCTAAGTAGTAACTGGTGATTTACAGCTCCAAGGCCATATCAGCTGTAGTGGGCAAACAATACCCTTTCACAGACCACAAGAGGAGCCATTTAGGAGTGTGATCTGAAAGTGAAGTGGGGCGCCGTGTTTTGGAAATTGGCTGCTTGTTGCCAGAAAACACCTCAGCACCAGTCCGGAAAAGCAGGGTGAGAAAGCAACGAGGAAAGATTAAATGAGCACAGAAAGTATTATTCTGATTTTAGTTTTTCTGTGTGGTAATTTAACATAGGAAACTTAGGGGGAAAAAAGAGGTCATACTACTTGAATCATTTCATGTTTTTTTTTTTTTTTTGGTCAACTTCTTTCCTTCCCATCTCTCAACTCCCTGCGGTCATCACCAGCGAAAAGCTAGGGACACTGAACCCAGACCTATCTGTGGCATTAGAACAACAAGCCCTGTGACGAATGGGAGAAAATAGAGGAGCAGCGATGTGTATACGTGTGTGGGTGTGCATTCCCGCATGTGTGAGTCCTCAGCTACACTTCTGCCATTCTGATTTGTCGAGGAAGATAGATTCAGTTGACCATCCTGTCTCCATTGTACTGCAGAATTGTGATAAGACACTCCACACGCACACACCCAATCATTCACCCAATCAGCAACTTCATCCCACACTGCATTGCCCATTCTGCTCTGCATATAGATTGCACGGAGGATAATCTGCAAAGAGGACTCAGCGGAAATAACACGAGAAGGGAGAGCTTGCAAACACACACTGAAGCACCTGCATGTACGACAACAGCAGGAGCAACAGTTGGCTGTGGCTTTGCCTTTCCCAATCCCACAAGACCTCTATTTAGAGACCCCAGGGATTTCAGGCTGCATCGTAATTTCCATTCCCTTTCCAATTCACCCCCTCCTCTGTTCAGTCCCTCCTCATCCTCTGCCCACCACACTTGCTCCTCAGCTCTGACAGAACAGTTAATCATAGGCTCTGCAGGTCTCATCCTATGGGTGCGCACGTGCCTGCATGCACTTTACTTTTAGCCAAAGAAAGAATATGTCTTTCTCGCATCATTTGATTTTGGCATGTGTATTGTCTTACTCAGGTGCAATATAAAATACAAATTAATACAGTAAAGAATCAATAACAGTTTATATATTCAAACTGCAGAGAATGAAAAGTGTGAACAAAGTTCCTGTGCAGTCTGGAGAAGCATTGAATTTAAAGGATTTGTTTTTTGTTTGGTTTGGATAAGTATGGAAATCAAACAGAGCATTAAAAAATAGCAGGGTTCCAGACATAATTCCCTTTTCTGTTGTCTAAACCCATCCAACTATCCACAATTACATGGAGCAATTGTGGCACAACTTAAAACCGGTAATACTGTATTAAAAGAGGTAATATGCAAGACACTCATGGTAACCCTAGAGGAGCTACACCTCAGGTGAGAAAATCTATTAATGTGACAAATATTGGTTGTGCTTTTCACAAATATTGTCTTTAAGAAGCATAAGGAGATAGCCACCACTTAAATATTTTAAAACGGAGAGACAGAGAGAGAGAGCTAACATGGCCAGTCTGTCAAGACAAATAAAACTCCTGCATGCCAAGTAACTGGCCAAACCTTCCTAACTGAGAGCAAAAGGAATATTGGCCATGAGCTTTCATGAACTGTGGCCATCAGCAAACTGCAAGGCCACACCCCAATTTATAGATGGGGAGAACTCATAACAGCTGGCCGCTGTGATTCAGTAAATAGAATGTATGTCATTCTATTTACTGAATGACATACATAACTATATAGCAAAAAGCTCAAGAAACTTACAAGAATTGAGTGAACAGAGGGAAATCAATGCAGCTGAGGTTCCTAAACTAAACGTAGGAAGTGGTACCTTACAAAATATTACAAAAATCTTCACTCGTAACTAGTTGTTTTTATATACTGCTCCTACAACCGAATGCACAACAAAAAGTTTTACTTCACTCATACAATCAAAATTTGTATTTCTTAATATGTTCAGGGTCTAAAGCTTTGGGCTTTTGATCCAAACCATGTACTGTCACTGTAAGATGGTTGTAATTTTTCTTGATTTGGAACTTCCTGTCAGCAACACTGATGTAGGATTTTAATAGAGAGAAGTTTAAAAATGGGTCTTAAAACACCTCTTTGAAGTTCCAAAGAATAGTCAGACAAAGCACTTCAAACTCTGAACATAAATCATGTTTCCCTGTATTTATGTCCAGGACCCTGTTTCAAAGAAAATTCACAATGCTAAATCTGGAGACATTTAAAAGGTTGGGTGTGCATTTGGTTTTGGTGTGTTAATAGTTTCAGACATTTGATGTGGAAGCCTCATCTTACCTCACTGCACTCATTCATCCATACAACTCACCAAGACCTACCCTCCAGTTTGAGTATGAAATGTATGTTTTTTCCATGGCAGAAACCTTTTAAATCTAGGTTGAAGCCACTTAAAAGGTGTGCTCCATTTTATCAAATCTGACTTTTAACACTGTTGGACTTCAAGCCATAAATGACTGAATTTAGGAGGCTGGTGTAACTATTGATTTAACGACATACTGCCTTAATCCACATAGATTCCAGCAACAGGAAGAGGAGGAGTTTCAGGAAGTAAACTCTGGGGTGTCATGGGGACCCTATAACCCAGGACTAAAGAGGTATTAACACCAGACACATTCGATCCAAATCTGATTAAAACAGACCAGAGTTTGCTTACCCTGGACCTTTTGTGCAGGAGTGAATACACTCATGTAAAGTCTGGTGCAGACCAAACAACTGGACGGAGACCCCGTTTTAGAGGTGGTCTCAATCTGCTTCCAAACAAATTCTGGTGAGAATACAGACTGGCCTTGATCTGTGCCAGCTTCAGGAAATATGTCTTTTTGGACTTCATGAGCCACTGTTGCTGGGCATTATGGTAAAAATGATTCCCTTAGTGCTGCTAATGCTACTAATTATTGTACCTGATCCTCTGTTTTCTGCTTTGCAATGTTGCTGCCAGCATGTTGTGGGTCAGGGCAAACAGAGCATCTCATCTCATTAACCTTGCAGCTTGCATTTGCTGACTGTGTTCCATAATTAGAAATATATTGTGAAACCTAAATTGAATAAGCTGCTCTTGACATTCAAAATTATATTCCAGTTGTAATGAAAAGCGCAAATCTGCACAACAGAAATGCAGCACTTCAAACATTTGTTTTTCCAGGTCCTTGCTCCGTCATTTCTGTCCAATGGGGGCGATGCTCATCACCCGTGTGGCTTTGTTTACAAATTTTAGTCCACTTGCAAAAAAACACTGCATAAGCAATAGGGATACAAGCAATAATTGACTTATTAGTTGTAGTACTTTATAGAAAAAAGAGCTATGGGAGGGAAACCAGGAATGATGACGTCACTAGGTATGGATTCTGTGGAGAGGTAGATGACTAAACTTGCACCACCAAAATCAGCTGGGTAAAAGATGGGTGACACAGTGGGAGTTAATGTTTCCACAATCCGATAATAGATCATTAGCGTAACAGTCCAGGACATACATAAGGCAAGCAGGCGTGGCAAAGCAAACGCAAAGCCCAAGTAAACGTAGAATGGTTCAAAATTTATCTCAAAATTCCTCACCACACAGGCAAACAGAGGGCAGAGTTGATAATCAGAAGGCGGAAAAATAAGTCGGGTAAATGATCAGGAACAAAGACATGAAAGAAATGCAATGCAATGCTGAACCAGAAACAACAACAGACAATTTCACACTAAGTGAGTGAGGAGCAGGTGTTTAAATAGGCAGAGGCACAGGTGAGAACAGTTAGCTAATCAGCAGAAAAGGAGGGGCTGTGAGCAGAGGACTAGCGTGAATCATGGCAGGAAACACAGGAAACGGAGAAATAATGACACATAGCGACATAAGAGGGTACATTCATCCATATCACAGATATTTACACAACATGTGTAAGGAAATATTAGAGAATCCAAAAATTGTTGATCTAATTTATTTTGGACTAAGTGGGGATTATTTCTTTACATCTTTTGTGAATCTCTTTGGTTAGTTACATAGTAGCTCTCCTCCATTTAAGTTTTATTTTAGTATTTTAAGTCCTACATACACTCTACGATCATTGCTGTGTTAGATGTCGGGTGTTGTCTGACTCAGTTGGCTCTTTGTGAATGCAAAACCATCAACAGACGATGGCATTACATTTGTGACATATTCTCATCAGTCCATAAAATTCACAGTCCATCCCCAGTCTTCAGTTTCTGATCCTTGTGGTCTTTTGCTGTAGAAGACTTAACTAATTCGTAAAACTTAACTGTTGCAGTAAGAAAAAAATCAGAAAAATTGGAGCAAGACAATAATTTGGTCATATTTGATCAGCTGTCACATTTAATGATTTTATCTGCTGTAAGACATATGACCACATTTTATCTCAATTTGAAAGCTTTTTGAGTTTTAGGAACAATGGGAATCATCTCCAATTTGAAAACAAACTACCCATTGCTCAGTCTTGAGCCTTGAGATGTTGAAAGCATGTGTCAAAATTGTGCTTACAGACTTGTCAAGTGTTTTTAACGAGGTTCAATCAGAGGAACAAAACTCCAAGTACAAACTTCCACTCATGTTCTAACCTCTGCAGCTTTTCATCTGACAGGGAATTAACTGTGAGATTGATGTTTGTGAAGATCTTTTCACTAGAGTGCCTAATCTCTCCTATGTGCAACCCCACAAATAACCTACATCATACACTCAATTTGAACAATATTACCTGAACAAGTTTGCTCAGAGCTTGTAAAAGTGCCTCAGTCTTGATGGGCAATCTTTTATTTTTAAGACCTAAAACAATCTATTTCAACATCAGTTTAACAATCCTAAACTGGAATCATGGTGTAGAAAAAAAACTCATTCCACAAATAAATGGTGACTTTTTCTTTGAATATCTATAGAAATACCCTCAACTTTTAGACCACATATAATTCCAATAACCTTTTTTCATGAGCGTTTCATTGAATCAGCCATTACTGATAAAACACCAACCCTGTAATGCACTCAAAGTAAATGCCGCTGCACTGGGTAAAGAACCATTAAAAATCATTTATAGCTAATGGAATAAAATCAAAAGACCACAATTAGTAGCTGAGTCTATATGCACACACATTACACAACCACTGATGTGCTACTTATCTTTAGGCTGTAGACATCAGCTCAGTGCCAAGCAACCTTAACATTTGCTTTATACATAGCTCTAAGAGATGTGACTCATTCATGCCTGAGCGCCACATTGAATCCTTTCTCTGTTAGATGTCAGTAGTCATAGAATGTGCTTGTTTTTGGCTTTTTGATTGGTTGCTTTTCTAGTTGTTGCTGTGCATTGGAATTTACAAATTGTATTTCATTAGGATTTTAGGTGACAGACCAACACAGAGTAGTGCAAGTTATGAAGTAGAGGGAAATAACACGTTGCTTTGTGTCCAGCCTGATTGAGCAAAAATATTTGAAGAACCTTTGGTCACAAAGTCTTTTAGGGAATGTTTGTAGCGGTTTTGCACATTTAGAATGTGAAAGTTTTGCTCTTAAAAATAGCTTTAAGTCAGTCAAACTGGATGGAAACAGTCTTAACTGTCAAGTGTTGCCATAGATTCTCCATTAGATTAAGCTCTGGACTTTGCCTGTGCCATTTTAACACATAGATATGCTTTTTCAGACCATTTCACTTAACCTCTGGCTAGGGCCATTGCTTTCTCTGTCTCTCACCATAAACCTAAGAAAAACGCAGGACAAAAAATTTCAATGTATTCCAGCTGTACTTAATGTATTACATCAAAATTGCCTGCTGGCAGCATGCAAACTGGTTCCTATAAAGAGGGTTAAAAACAAATGGTTGTCAAACTTTTGATATTTAATTGTGTACAGAAAAAAAGAAAACCTAAACTACTTTGTTTGATCTACCACATGCAGTGCTGAGTCAAAACCTTTGTGGCTTTAATTGCACTAAAAAACCTTAATGCGTGCTTGAGGACTCTTTGAATCTCATCTCAGTCATTGTGGTCGCCTTTTACGCCTGCTCATACAATACGCCGCTTATTTACCCAAAGCTCAAAGTCCACCCGCAGTGACCCCAACCACACACCTCCCTGTTATCGTTACTGTTATTATCATGAAAAAAAGTAATTTCCTTGTTGTCAGTGTCACTCCACATTGAGAGGAGCCAGTAGAAGTGACTTTGGATGCCTCCTGGACGCCTCCCTGGTGAGGAAGACCCAGGACATTATGGAGGGGCTTTGTTTCTTGGCTGTTCTGGGAACGTCTTGAGATTCCCCCAGAGGAACTAGGGAAGTTTGGGCCTTTCTGCTTAGACTGCTGCCCCCATGACTCAACCCTTGATAAGTGGTAAATAATGAATGGATAGGTAGATGGATGAATGAAAACTTAACAGGATACTGAGTTACTAAATATGCAGTTAAGTGGTGAAAAAAACAGTAGAAGAGCTGGTTTAAACAGTACAGAGGACAGCTGCTTCCAAAATCCAAGCAGACTAAAATTCTGTAGTGGAATATTATATAATGCCTAAGATATTTGATAAAGCTTGGTCATTTGGAACTTTATACATAAGAAGAAAATTACTGTAATTATATTTTGCAGGTAGTCAGAGCTCTCACTGCAGATCACAGTACTCTCGCTGCAGCATTTTGAATCAGCTGGAGGCAGAAAGTAATTTGAACATCCTGATAACAGGTAATTGAAATAGTCTAGAAGCAGCAAATGCTTAAACTAGTTTTCTGCATCACTTTGAGGTTGGATACTCTTCAGTTTTTCAGCACAGGTCCAAAAGGTGACATATATTTCTTTAATCTTTGGATCATAGACCAATCTTTCACTCATCAGTATTTTTTAAAGGTCTAATTGAGTAGCTGCACAATTACTGAGTCAGTTTTATAGAAGTCATATACAGCTGAAACCAGGTGTTTAGATACAATGTACAACAAAGTGTGTTTTCACATCATGTAAAATTAATTCAAACCAAAGAATTACCATTTATTTATATTTACTAAATGAAGGATTGTTAAGATAGTTTTTCATGAATTATGTGAAATTTCAAAGTTTATAGAAAAATTATCATAAAATTACAAGGTTTGCGTTAGTGTAAATAAAATCTGCAAGATCAAGGGAAGGTGTGGGATTTCTGCGTTGCACTTCTTTTTTTTAATGTGCAAGCTAACCCCTCCCTGTACTTATTCAAGTTGATATAATATCCTGCTGGACACACACATTCAACCCTCTCTGTCATACACACACGGCATAGCCTTCAAGTGTCCGTGCAAATGTAGGTGTGAGGAACTATTTCAAGTCAGCAGTTCTGAGGTGTGAAAATTGCTCTGCTCCCCAGGATATTTTTAATTTCCTATTAAATATCATTACACTCACATGATTATGCACACACACACGCGCACACACTCTGGGTTGCTCTTTCTCTCTCTCTCTGTCAAAGACAAACTCACCAAGTTCACACTGCATGACTGACCAAGTGATTCTCATCCTTGTCCTCCCTTTCATTAGATAGGGAGCGATCTATTCTGGGATAGAACGGTAATTCTTTGTGGTTTGCTCAGCTGAAGAAACGTCTCCAATAGCAACTGAGACCTATGGCCTCCACCCCCCGTGGTGTCCAACTGTCTTTCTCCTGGATTCTTTTTATGTCTCTTTTCAGTGTGTACCTGTTTTTTTTTATTATTATTTATTTTTGGAGGTGTGTGTTTACATGTAAAACAGGATAGGATGTAGCGCTCACAGATCTATAAGAGAGCAAGAGCAAGGGATGAGCATGTCAGTGTCAGATGCGGACTTGTGAGACCGAAGAGAGGAGTGATGTGACTGTTATTGATCCTGCCTGGTAATTACAGCACGATTTATTACAAGAGGAACAAAGGGGGGGAATGGAAGCAGAATGTGGAGGTATCATATTTAGTTTGGGGTTGTAAGGCAGGTTTTAGGCGAGAGCGAACAAGGTCAGAGAGAGACAAAGATGGATCACTTTACCTCTCCCTCCCTTGAGTGTGATGTGATCTGATCCCTCCTGTGCTTTCTGACATCCTCTGTTTTTTCCCCCTGCACTTGCTCCTATTTTCTTTTTTTATATTTATTTAGATCCTCATGTGATAATATGGTGATAACTGCAAAAACATGCATTCCCTCCTGCATACATTCAGCTTTCACATGTATTTTTGGCTGTCAGAAGCATCGCTTGTAATCAGTGCTAAAGATGAAATGTTGATATGAAATGAAACGAAGGTGCGTGCTGTCACTCCAGCAGCAACAACACTACCGGCGTTTGTGGCTTGTAAAAAGTGTGGGAGCACAGGGTTGTTTACAGAGATGTGTGGGCGTCAAACATGATCTTGTGGGTATGTGTAGTGTGCCTTTATGTGTGTTTCTGTTTGTGCAGAGGCAATATTGTTCCCGAATATGTCAAAAACTCTGTTCTTATTGGCGAACCACATCCTGTCTTTCAATGAGTCACAAAGAAAAACATGCTAAAACCAAAACATACCAGATCTACTCATGTACGCTTTATTGCACTGTAGATGTATTAAGCTTTTCTTCCTGTGACCATTCACTGTTTTGTAATTACTTTCTAGTTGTGACCTGCAAACATATTCCCAATTAAAGAAAGAAAAGTATAAGTAGATAATGGTGTACTGTCTTTCCCACTTCGCATAACGCAGAAGAGGACTGGCAGATAGGTTCAACACTTTTCTTCCATTAAGACTCTGAAGACCATGCTCTTTGTCCACAGGTTTAATAATGTAGAAAGTGTGAAACAGAAATAAAATACAACAAAAATACAATTACAATATGTACTATTGTAAACTTCCATATACAATTTTTCTACTGTGTAACAAACTGTACTAGCATTGCAATACACATTAGAAGTAAGAAAATGCCAGGATTGCACTCTAAACATACTTTCAGCAATCTGCAAAAGTTATAGAACAAACTTCTTTGATATAGTAAAATATAGTGAAAGAACTAGACATAAGTAGATAATAAACAGTATACATACAGACGATACCACGGAAGACGAAGGATGGAGGCAGATGCATGTGGATTACAGTCATCAAGCACCATGTAAACATCCATAGATTTCCTACTTCCTGTGATGTCACTGTTTTGGCTACTCACAAAATCACCTGTTGGGGTTGCTAAAGTTATGCTTGCAACAACTCTAACAGCACACTCCCCGCCTGGCATAGTAAATGCCACCATTAACATTGAACAAGAAATACTTCTAAAATAGTTCAGCTCTGGGTTGGCGGTAACAGAAGAATGAGCTCCGACACCGGTATCAGAAATACTTTTGTTCCATCCTGCCTTGACACCTTGACCTCTGCTTTGCGGACCTTACTGTCTTGATTGGGGAGAACTTGTATAATTATTCCCAGGGGCCATTCATTTGTCTTGAGTTGCTGGTCTCTTAGAAGCACAATGCTCCCAGTCTCCAGATTTGTCTCATTGTTGTGCCACTTCCTTCTTGGCTGCAATGTTGACAGATACTGTCTTCTCCATTTGCTCCAGAAAGTTTGGGCCTGATGCTGAACCTGACGCCATTGCTGCTTACATAGGTCCTTAACATTAGGGTCTTCAGGTAGAATTGATTGAACACCCATCTTTTGAGTTAGGAAAGTAGCTGTGGTGAGTATAATTGGGTCACTTGGATCAGTTATAGGAGAGGCCTTGAATTGATAATTGCTTCCACTTCTGTCATCAGTGTAGTAAGCACCTTATGTGTCAAACTTGATGTTCCAACTTGCAGAAACATTGAATCCAGGATTCTTCTGGCTATGCCAATTGACCTTTCCCACTAGCCACCCATGTGAGATGCATTTGGTGGGTTAAAGACCCATGAGCAGCCTCTGTCTGCCAAATACTTCTCAACAGATTTAGAGTCAATCTTAGATGGGATCTTTAGTTCTGCTGATGCACTCACAAAATTTGTGCCTCTGTCCGATCGGATTTGTTTCACTGGACCTTGAATGGCCAGAAATCTCCTGAGGGCATTGATGAAACAGGATGTGTCGAGAAGACTCAATGACCTCAATGTAAACTGCTCAGCCATGCAAGTGACCATCACAGCCCATCTTTTACTATGGGCGAGATCACCCCTTGTATGCCTTGCAACAACATTCGATGGGCCAAACACATCCAATCCAATGTAAGTAAATGGAGGGTCTATGGAGAGACAATCTGCTGGCAGGTCGGCCATCTTTTGTTGTTGAGGGACACCACGGAGCTTTCAACATGTGACACAATGATAAATGACATTACTAACCAATCTCTTCATACCAATAATCCAGATACCTGCTGCACGAATCGCACCTTCAGTGAAGTGACGACTTTGGTACAGGGTTTGTTCATGGTAATATCGGACCACTAGTGTGGCAATATGGGTCTTACCAGGAATGGTCTTAGGGTGTTTTTCTTCCAGAGAAATTTCTCCATGTCTCATTCGACCACCTATCTTAAGGACATCGTGTTCATCAATAAAGGGATCCTGGGCATTAAGAGGGCTTCCACGTGAGATCACTTTACTGTTTTACAGTACAGCTAAGCAAAGCTAAAGTCTGGGATTTGTGTGTTCAGGTCTGGGTACCAGTTTTGCCTTCTCCATGACAAAGCCAGTTTGTATGCTTCCTGCCTCATTCACCACCTTGAGATAGGTGATGTACTCTCAGAATGTACTTCCCCTGCATGGTCACAGGGGCCACAAATCCTAAGGGGTCAGACACACTGTTTACAACTGACAAGGTGCCTCGACGTGTAAAAGGTTTCTCTTCTTCATTGATTTTGAATACAAATGCGCCAGACTTCAAGTTCCAATTTAGTCCCAAGCTCCTCTGCTCAGGAAGAACGTCTGAGCTTAGGTCCAAGTCCTTCAAGTCATTTGTGCGGTCTTCAGCAGGAAAAGCTTCCATAATTTCTTTGTTGTTAGAAGCAATTTTGTGGAGCCTCAAGTTAGAGTTTGCTAGAACATCCTGTGTGTTCTTCGGCAGACTGACTGCACCTTTTACAGTGGAAAAGGACTGAAGAGAATCGTCCACATAGAAGTCACAGTTGACAAAGTCTTTAACTCCAGGGTCATGATGTGGTTCTCCCTCCATCGCAGCTTGCCTAAGGCAGTAAATGGCAACTGCTGGACTGGGGCTGTTTCAAGCACCATGTAAACATCCATCGATTTCTTATTTCCTGTGATGTCACTGTTTTGGTTATTCAGAAAATCACCTGTTGGGGGTGCTAAAGTTACACTTGCAACAACACCAACAGCACAAATGGAGTTTGACTACAAAAAAAGTTATACTTATAAAAAGGTTTTAAGACTTCTGTGCAAAAAGGAAAAAGCAAAAATAGTGCATAGAACCTCAATATTCTTGGAAAAACTACATATGGATACACATCAAGTGGAGATGATTCCAACACTGCGACTTCAAAAGCCTGATGAATTTAGTTTGGTATACTACTGACAGTGAGAGTGAACATCATGGTGAGATCAAATGAGCTTTCTGGGTCTGCCAGAAGGAAAATGGTAGCAACTTATGAGTCTAGTAGGGGATTCTAAGAGGTCTAAAAAATTTGAAATCACTCTACTTCATGAAAAATAGTCAACAAGTGGAGGACACTCAAAGTAACTGCCAACATGCTCAGGGCTGGCTGTAAAGCAAAATTAGCTCTGAAAGCATCCCATAAGATGCTGATAAAAGTCCACACAGGCCGTAAGATGTCATTACTGGTCCTACACTTGGCTCTTGTTACTTTTGATATGAAAGTGCATTTTTGTAGAATCAGAAAAAGATTGCAAAAGTTTAGCTTTCAAGGGTCGTGAATAAGGAGAAAACTAAGACTAAGGTTTGACATATAGAATGTAAAGAAAGACCAGGACTTGTGAAATAATATTCTTAGAAGCCCAGATCTTGGTCTCATTAAGAAGCTGTTGGCTGGCTTACAATGGGCTGCACATATAGAAACCGTTCAAACATTTCACAGCTGAATGTGGAAAGTGGAACAAACTATCCTAAGATCAATGATAAAGACTGGTAGATGATTACAAGAAGCTTCTCACTGAAGTTATTGTAGTTCAAGGGAGTAAGATTAGCTTAATGAAAAGCATGTTTGACACCTGTTTAAAGGTTATTTTTAAAAGGTATCTTTAATTGAGCAAACAACTCTCATCAAAACACATTCTGACTTGTTGAGTTTGACTGTACATTTATCTTGTCATCATCCAAACAGGAAACTGTGGAAAGCAAAAAAAAAAAATCTCATTTCACTATAAGGGAGCTGTAGCAAAAGCCTTCATACTTGGGTCACCAGCTTAAACAACAATCATTAGTTTATATCTGCATGCCAGTTGTTTTTTAGTTGTCCTACCATCACAAACATAAGATTTAAATGTGGAGTTTAACTCCACTGGGACTTCAACAAAGATTTAAGATGGTTGAGTATGGTGCAGTATCTATGATAATATGGGTTGGTTTCTCTTATAAAGGACATTGGAGCCTTGTTTAAGTACATGGAATCACAACTTTTTTAATATCAAGATCATTTTAATTTAAAATTGATTGACTCTAACAGTATCTGAGTATTGATTGTCATTACATGTTTTAGCAAATCTGAGTTCCAAATATATATCCAAACCAACACAGGGAAAACTCAGATACAAAATAAACTTTTCACAGTCACATCAGCCCTGAGATCTAAATTCAATAGACAGCCTGTGTGGCGATCTAAAGAGAGGAGAGCCTACAAGCAATGTAGAGAGAGAAATGGTGAAAAGATACAAAAGATTCAGTGCTTTCCAAATTGAAAAAGTGGTTGCACTAATTGTTGACAACAGGCCTCACAATTTCTAAAAATTATATAATTTGTGAACATTGGGTTTCTCCGTCTCCCAACTAAATGAACTCAAATTTAATACAAAAATTTTCTATGTTCATCATTGTGAGATTATGATACTGTAATAAAAGATTAGATTATTTTAAGACTAAATGAATAAGACAGAGGTGACAGCAGATGCCTATATGTAGATATAAAATTAAGTTCACGTAAAGCTTATATTTATGATTACCTCATCAGAATAAACATCTAATGTGGAAAAAATGGCATGTGATTTTATTTTTAAAAAGAGCATAGTTTGCCTTTGTATGTTGCTATGGAAATCTTGCCAGTGGCAGCAATCCTGTAATAGAAATACTCTGGTTGGGTTTATCTATATGCTGGATCCAAAAATAGAGAATGGCATACTTTTTCCTTTGTTTCTGAATGCATGTGTGCTGCAGTGCATGTATGTTTCTATGGCTTATCAACATAAAACTACAATAATGATTGGTCAAAAAATATTTCCCTATAATTTGCTGGGGGAGTGTGGAGTGAGAGGTATGTGGTAATGGTTACTTGCTCACTTAGCCTATGAGCTCTTAGGAGAACATCTATCAATATTTTAGACTTGGAAAGAGGTCAGGAGTCATGAGATTGGTTTATTTATTTCTCTCTTATGGAAACAAACACACATAAACAAAAATATCCACGCTGTAGGCACATGTTAACATAAAGTGAAATATAACTTTATATGGAAGCAGGTACAGAGCTGATGCATCTCATTGAACAATAGTCTTAAGTAATTAGGGCAATTAGTGCGATCAGACAAGTATGGGACTTAGCTTGTGCCAAATGGAAAAATAAAACTAGATGTTGATAAAATCCATCCTTTTTTTTAAGAAGTTATACTCACAAATCTGCAACATAGTTAAGTAAACAGTACTTTGTGTATCAGATCTGTACTTTAAGCTGCATTTTCAATGCTGAGAGAAGGGGACAGATCTAAATATATGCATCAGAAGTCCACACAACAACTATAAAGCAATATTTATGAGTCTACAAACTCAACTCGACTCAACTGGGGACTGCAGCTCCAAAGAGGAACTTTATGGATAGTTATCCTCCCACCAAATGGCTTCCACTAGAGATTGCAGGGTTTCTCAAACATGCGTAAAAGAATCAAAGTAACACTTAAGGTATGTTTTTCTGATGAGGGAATAACATTATAGCATGATATAAACCTAAACTAAAACAATACAATTGTTTGTGTGGTAGAATTTAGTATCTGCCAGCTAAAAGAAGATGGAAGAGATTGACAGACAGTATGCCAATTATTTATAGCACTATGAGAAAAATGCTATAAAAAAATCCTTCTCTGGGATTTGAACCCATGACCTTACTGCTAAAAGGCAACAGTGCTACCTAGAGCACCACCATTTAGCCATCCCCTGGTCACAGATTCTTTAACTTATAATTTCAGCAACCATATATTACCTCGTCTCACAAATTGCATCCATCATTACTAATATAGTTTCATTTTGATGAATTAGGGACAAATTAAATCATAATTCATAATTAAATCATAAAAAAGTTATTTTTATTGAACTTTTTATTATATTCTAATTATATTTACATTGAGTGTGTTACCTATGAAGTATTAGAAATCATGGGCCCTGATCAAACCATACCTTTAAAATCCTGCTGGAATGTGCACTTTTTGGCTCTCAAAGTGGGTGTGACTTGATGCACACTTGGAAGAAATGTCCTTTGGTCAGAAGACAAAAAGTCAAGATCAATCAAAACCGCAAAAGTATGAAATGGGAAGTGTTAGGCATTTCTCAATAATCAAACAAGTGTGTTGTTGCGAACTGTTGAATAGTTAAATTAATATTAATATTAATATGTATGTTTTTATCTTATTAGAGAATTTTTATCCTGGGGTCTGAGCATGTAGCATGTGCTGTATGTTCATGAAAAGAAATTTTTAAAAAAATCTAATTTTGGCTAATCTTCGCACTCAATTTCCTAAACTGTAGAAACATAAAGCCAAACTGTGCACACACTTTGCTAAACTGAGGAATGAAACCTCCTTGATATCTCCTTTTAGTTTTTCTTCTTGGCACTTTTACTGCTCTGTAATCAAGTAAGTTAAAGTATCGCAATCTCTGCCAAAAAGGCATTTAAGATCAACAATCTGCCCAGATTTTTTTGTCTTGATTTTAATTAGGATGCCTTGGCATGGATGCTAGCTGAATACCTGCCACCATGACTTCTGCCATCACATGATGCTAAGCGATGGTAATCTCTCCCAGTTTTTACACTCCAGAACCATCCAGTCTCTCTAGGCCTCACAGAGGGACCCGACAATCACAGAGCCACCATTTAGCTCTCAGCGGGGCAAAGAGACGATCGGGGAATCAGTCGTGCCTCCTCTCTTATCTCTCACTTAACAAAAGCCTCTGATGAAGACAACAAGCACTCTCCCTCGCGCTTGCTCTCATTTGTCTCCGTGCTTCCCTCTGTTTAGCAGTCAGAGAGCTAGTTGAACATGGCAGCTCTGACACTTTCCACATAGCGCTTTGTTGTGTCTGTTCTCACATGCGTCTCTGTGAGTGACTGCATCCTTGCGTGCACCGTTGTGAGTAAGAGATGACACGTGCTTTCATGTTTTCTCTGCTCTCTCAGCAGTTCTTACTGTGCGGTCTGTGGCTGAGAAGGTCGCTGTAATTACGTAGAGCGTTAACACAAACATGCATGGGAACGTAAAGCTTACACTGAACCCTGCGTGCAGATGTCTAGTAATTCATATCTGGCTTATTGTTTGCTGCAGCCAGGACCAATGCTGGAGTGGCTTTTCTCTTGTCATGCGGAAGAAATGGGTGAACAGCCTCTCTAATTACACTTCACCCACTGACACTAATTTACATACAAACACAATTGCGCTCCAATCCAAACCTTCATTATCTCTGGATTCCATTCTGTAGGGCATGATATTTTGGCTGTTATATTTAATTCAGGCTTTGTTTCACAATACGGCTGCTTAGTCATTCTACTAAGTGCGAGACACAAATTGTAGCCTTCTAAGTCATAGTACAATCTGAGAAAATGTGCAAATATCACAAAGGAAAGGACAACTATAAGGGAGATGATGCCAAAAAAAATCTCTTTAAGTTTTTTTTTCTCATAAATTCTTATTTATCATATGTGCAAACATTTTGGCACCTGCTTAATTTTTAACTAAGGCAACAAATTGATTTCCAAAATAAATACATATTCTTTTACAATTTTATGTATCTTAGTCAAAGTCAATCCTGCTCCTTTAGCTTGTTCCAGATACACTTTGATGTGTTTTCTTACTTTAACAAAGTAGTTCCTATTTTTGCGTATCAACTACTATGTACACAAAGTAGTGCATAAGTAAATAAACTCAAAATAGATATGTTTTATTCTTTTTCTGTTTTTTGTTTTGACAAACAAGGATCTTAAAAGTGGGGAATGAGTTGATATTCAGCTCTCCAGAGTCCATACAGTTGTGAGGCTTCTGGGGTATTTCTCTCGACAAGCTTTGCACATCTTGACTGAATTGCTTTCCCTATTCTTTGCAAGAATGCTCAAGCTAACTCAAGTCAGAATGAATGGAGAAACATACATTTTAAAACCTTGACAAAGATTCTCAATCGCTTTTCTGTCTGATTTTCACTGAATCACTCTGGATTTTCTTTACTGGGGTAAGAGTAAAGAATCCTAAACATAAATGTATTCCAAAAGCAACTGTCTATCCTGTTTATTTTATTTTGTTATTTGCTGCTTTGTATTAGTCTATTCCATACAATCCCAATAAAATACATGGAGGTTTCTGGTTGAAAAGTGACAAAACATTTTAAATGTTTAAGAGGCTTTAATGGCTTTGTGAGATACTGTAGATCATTTTAACATTTTTAGTAAGTTAATTTTATAACTTTGCCTGTATTTTCACTGTTGGAATCTAAGAGCTGGCCAGAAAATTTGAGAACAAAAAAATGAGCTCTGAAAAAACGTCTAATCTCTATAATCAGAATCAGCTTTATTTGCAAGATTTTGCACACAAACAAGGAATTTCACCCTGGACCTGGAAAGAGCAAAGGTCTTCCCTGACAATTCTTTCTGCAGACATAACTGTTTGTTTCAGAAGACTCTGTCCTCTTTTGTGGATGATCTACAGTTTGAGTTCTTTTGGTTTGGAAGCAGCAGTTTGGCCATTTTGTTATCCAGACAGTGGGCATTAACCAGGTTGATTGAGGGCAAAGGTGAGTCCAGTTGCTGAAGTTTCACAAACACGCCTGTCTGTTTACCTCATCGAACTCCTCTAAATCCCACAGAAAGCTGCTGTGCTGCCTATAGTAAATTTGATGAAAAATGGAGAAAAAAAGCCTAGAGAGTACAGACTAATGCTTAGGAATTACTGTCTATTTAAAGTGACCACAGAATGGTGGCAGAGAGGATAATACCTTCTGCCTCCACGTGCTTTTAAAGGTCAATCAATATAAAGTACCATGATTTACCAAACACCTCGGCATCTCTTCCATTCTGAAAATTGTAATTGTTGTTGCACATAAAGTCGGAACAGACTAATCAAAAAGTGTTTCAAGGAAACAATTACTCCAGTTCACTGTACAAATGAAAAATACCTGCTTTTAGAATGACTATGAGCAAGTCCCTGCTTGTATTAGAATTGCAAGAGAATGTGACATTGTTGCAAACTCAGTCCCCTCTTTCTTCTTTTCAAAAGAACAAAAATCAATGTCTGTCACTGTGTGGTATGTTTAGCCCAGACATTCACTTATAATGGAGAGCTTTTTATTTATGCTTTAAATGAAACTGGTTACACACAATAAAGTCAATGTTTTTTTTAAAAAAAAAAACATCTAAAATGCAATGTTTAAAAATTATTGAGTGATCATTGCAAGTTATCTTGCTTACAATATTAACCAAACACATTTGTAATTATAATTTTCCCTGTGAAGAAGCAGCATAACAAAATCTTCAAAGATTTGGTTTATTTTATTCAGAGTTCTGTCATAAACTCTTCATACAAGTCATTAATTTTATCTTTATTTTTTTCAATCAAATTTTGTCATAAATCTGCAGACGGAGCACCTAATTTAAAATAACCCTGTGCATTGATGAAAACTGTAACTTTTGCCTTTGATAAACAAAGAGGTATTTGGAAGGGAAGAAAAGCTGCTGAAATGAATAAAAAGATTGATGATAATTTGGACGTGTATAGCAACGTCTGTAAAAATCTGATGAAAAAGAGAATAGCTTCAGTAGCAAAATCCCTTCACTATAAAAGCAGCTCAAAACCACAATGGATCACCTGGGGACACACAAGCTGAGGGCTATCACAGTCTACCAACCAGAATGTAATAAAAAAAAATCTCTGGGTAGATCTTAAAAAACAAGAGCATGCCTCGCAGCCCAACAATCTCAAAGTAATTTGAAAAAAGAGAAGCCAATCCCAGAAAGCACCGCTATGGGACTCCTATCTGGTCAGAAAATTTGTTCACAAACTATGATATCTTATGCCTTTTGTAGATCAACTCTCAGGGTTCTTAAAACATATCAGATCTCAAAATTTTAGATTTTTTTCCAGATTCAAATTTCAAGAGTTTTGAATTACTCTTACATTGTTTTTAACATATAAATACAAATTTCACCCAAATTGATCACATATACTTCAAGGTCAGATGGACGGATGGATGCAATTAAATGCATCTGGAAAATATTCACAGCACTTTTCCCAAATGTTAAGGGAATGTTTTAAAGGAGAACTCAAACACCATCTTTCCTCATCATCATAGTGGGTTACTTGTGTGTAAAATTTTAATTCAGTTAAAAATAATCTCTTTTCAACAAAAGGTTGAAAAAGTTAAGCGCTGTTAGTACTTTCCAGTTTCCAGTTTACTCTAAATGTTACAGGAAATATTTTTCCATGCTCTATTTTTCTTATTCATATTCATACCTGGGAAATATTTCTGTCAGATATACTTTTCAGCAAAATTTAGGATTCCAGATTCATCCTTTACCTTTCTTCACAGTGACAGAATTTGCTTGCTTTTGCATGGACCCCAATTACAAATCAGTATGCCTCATTATTAGTGAGTTTTTCAGTATATAAGACTACAACAGTGAGTCTCCCTTGGAGTCTATGCATTTTGTTTTTCACATACTGACTGGTGTTCGCTCACCCACACACACACACCCATTCGCACACACACTAAATAAGCCCCATTGTAAAGCCATTATAATGTGAATGAGGGCTGCACTAGCTCTACTGAGGTTTGTGTGAGTAAGAGTGTGTCAAAGCAAATGGGTTGGAGAGATTGATGAACTGGCAGGGAGTAAAAGGAGAACACCTAATCAAGTTAAAACACTGTGAGTGACAAGCAGTAGCTCCTTGATCGGCATTCAAAAGAAAGGCCTGATATGCAAAAAAACAGAGACCTTTAAAGGGAACATAGGAGGGTATTGAATGCTGGCCATTAAAATTGTTAAGCATGCAAGTTTGAAAATGTAACATGCAATAGGCCTTGTGGATGAATTTTACAGTGTGAAATACTTTTTTGGGAACAAATCCAATCTTAACATTAAGATTAAAATTCAACAGAATATGATTGTTCAATCGACTCCTATTGATGTAGATTGCATTATGAACATGTATGCCAGCTTAGTGAAGGATAAGACATGCTACAAGGCGGGCTGTTTAAAAAGCCTCTGTGATAGTAAAATAATTGAATTCCACTTTTAGTTAGTTTAGCCACAGCACCAATGTTTAAGACAGAACTTGGTGTCCAAATAATGGTAAAGCTGATGAATTTGTATGAGTTTTATTATCAGTATTCATTTAGTAAAATGTATTATCTCTCATAAAACAGTTTCTTTGTTGGAGTATGAAGTTAAGTTTGTTCCCAACTTTAGGCAATATAGCAGTAGTGCTAATGCTGACGTCATGTAGATTCCTGTATAGAACTTTAAAGATGAAATATTTATATTGGTTGTGAAATCATTGACTTTAATAACTTTGTAGAAATAAATGTTTAAGGCTACATTGAAGCAACAATTTAAAGTTTGTATCCACTTTCATTTAGTTTAGGTACAGTGCCAGTGCTAGTGGGTCTTAACCCTGAGACAATCATTGCTAATGACACAGAACACTTTAACCATGGCTGTCTGAAAAAAAGTTGGCTACTATTTTGAAATGTTTTGTGTTAATCACAAAGCCATTTTTATTTAGTTTTTTTTTGTTGTTGTTCTTTTTGCAATGGGGGACGCATTAAATAATTCCATTTCAAAAATGGGAAAGATGCCGGTTGGCAGAGGTGTCCGCTGTCATGCAGGAAAATCCTTCAAATTTGTTCTGGCACACCAATGAATACATCCTGAAGACTGTATTTTCATTAATCAGGAGTGATTGCAAATGATTGATCTGAGCTTGTAACTCTTTTAAAAGCATACAAGAGAAAAATGCTGCCAACTCTGCTTTGAGTGTATTTTGATTGATTACATCACAAGAAGCACAAGAATCTAGTATTAATAAATTATTGAGGATAGTCAATTTTTGAAAGTTTTCAACATTAATCCAGAAAGCATTCAAATTAAGTTTGAGCTGGTAGGGGAACCATATTATGTGTTTAAATGGAACAATTTGTGATAGGTTTATGGGCTATACAAAACATGTTCATTATATTTTTTTTTTTGTAAAAATTATTCTCAGATAAAATATCATTTTGCTCAGTTCTGTCTATTTTGAGCTCCTTTCAGAATGAGCTGTTTTAGGGCGTCTGTCAATTTAAATCCAAATAAGATACAGCTGGCCACACCACCCAACTCATTTTTTACACTCGCACTGTATAGATGTAAAAATGGCTGCAAAAAGGTGTGCAATTGTACAATTGTAGCTATATCTTTGAAGCAGAGGAAGTGGAGCCTCCTGCACAACCATCAAGGATGCAGCAGTGGTTTCTGAATGTAAGTCAATGGCAAAATACTTGTCCTCCTCCAGCCATTGTACAGTGCATACAGGGTTGGAGGGAAAGAAAAGTTAATGACATGACTGATGGGAACCCCTGTGAGTTGATAGGTGAGGGGCTGGGCTCGAATGGGGTTGCTAGCCAATGGGACAGGGTCTTCTTTGTGACTTAACAGGTTTTTGAAATGGCTTGTTTTACAGACTTAAAAAAAAACAAAACTTAATGCCAGAAAATGTCTGGATGATGTTTTTAAGTGCTTGTCCTGTTGAAAAGAAGAGACCCAAGTGGAAGTACAAAAACATGCAAAAAGTGAAATTTGCGTAATAGGTATCCTTTAAGCTAGAGTTTGTCTGCAGTGGCATCCAAGCCATGATGAATGATGCTGTGGATGGAGACGCTGAGGCAAAGGGTGATAATTAACTGACAAATTAACTGGTACAAATCAATTTATCTTCTTGTTGGAATCCTTCTATCTAATTAGTTTCCAAACACACATGCCACTTGTTCAATAAATAATCGCCATACAAATGGGTTCATTATATTATCTACCTGTCAATGATTTGATGGCAACAGGCACATTTTCTTAAGCCCACTAACTTTTCTCACATACAAATCAAATATTTATGACAACCATGTAAAATACAATTAAATACATCTTAAGAAGGAAATTCATTGAAAACAGAAAAATTTTAAATAAATGTACTCAAAAAACTGATCAGTTGCTTTGTGCTATTTAGGATGTTATTAGGATGTGAAAGTGTGCTATTGGAAGATATAACTAATGCTGATTTAATAAATATGACAAAAATACAAAAACAAATTGCAAAAGTGACATTTGTTTATTTTTTAACAAATTATATTTGATTTCATTTGATCGCATAGAAAGGTCTGGCTGCTTTAAATGTGAAGATGGAAACATTCTTCTGAAATGTCAACTTTAAAATTTTCATATCAGCTCTTGATTGTACAGATGTATTGTAGGCCTAACTCTTTTCTTTTTTTTTATCAAAGGCAATCAATGTCTGTTGTGTTTACATGAAGTTTAACAAGACAATATGAAGCAGAATAAGTAAAAGCTAAATATTTTAGATGAGAAACTAAAATACTTAATTTGAATAAAAGTATATTTAAGATGATTAGAATTAAACTTTTCTGATTTAAAAAAAATTACATTTTTCAGAATTTAAAAATGTTCTTCATTTATATCCAGATGAAGAAAATCGAATAAAAATCTAAAAAAAAGTAATTATATATATATATATATATATATATATATATATATATATAATTCTGAACCGTGTGCAACAACCTCTACTTTTATGTTTATTGTTTTAGCTGTTTAACCTGTGCATCTAAGTTACCAAAGTTATTGTAATTTTTTTGTATGTGATTTTATCGTTTCTGATGGGCAAGATATTGAGTTTTGTCTCCGTTTTTTCTCCTGTACCGTAAATTTGACGCTGAGCGCTGAAGGTTATGTTAAACAGCGAGAGGGAATCGGCGAGGGGCGCGATCAGCCCGCACCGGTGCGCATCCACATGTGACATCGCTCATCCGAGCAACACCAACTAACGGGCCGAGAGCTTTTACCCACCCCGTGGTAGCTGATGCCCGAGAAAAAGGCTGTTTGTGTCAATCAACCCCTACCTCTCTCTCGCATCTCTCTCTCTGTTCCTCCCCCCCACCCCCCATTCCCTCCACGTTTTCTCCCTTTATCGCCTCCGCTAGTCAGGCGCTTACAAACCAGCAGCCTTTACGCGCGGCAGCCAGTCGTCAGCGGGCAGCCGGATGCGTCGAAGCTCCGCCGCATAACGAGCTGAGATTCACAAACAGATATCGTAGTATAGGGCGGGATAGCGGGCGGGGGGAAGAGAAACAGAAGTGTGATGAATGGGGGGAGGAGAGAGGATCATTCCGACTGGACGACCCTGCTGCTTTTGTAGAGACGGGGAAGAAAGAGAGGAGGGAGGCGAGAGATGGCACAACGCCTCAGCATCCAAAACACACGGGTGCACCACCGAGATGGAGCCCCGGACCCATCACCGGCACCAGCAGCAGTAGCAGCAGCATCACGTTCACCGCTCCACCGCCTCGCTTCCTCCAGCACGGCAGCCGCTCAGCCCGGGTTAGAGGTAAGTGGGCGAGTCTGTGCAGGTTCCCGAACATTAACTACAACAGCGTGAAGCGGGACGGAAAACTATTGAATTACCTGTTATTAGAGTTTGCAGGAATTTGCTCCTATTGGATTAGAAGGCGCATTAAATCAAATTATTCAAAGAAGAAAAACAATACGAGACGAGTAAATTAAGTCAAACCGGGCTGTTTTGTTTCGCCTCTTTCCATTGTTTACACTATGCGCAGCACCACTGAATTACTTGTTAAAACTATAATCCTACATTAAGACAACAACTAAATAATAGCAAATTGCTAACCGATAGAAAAGAACAAACGACGATATTTTATCTTTTTTTTTTAGTTTAAGCAACTAAAGTTGTTAATCTGAGGGAAAAACTTCCACGTGAAGTCATTTTTTAACCGGTGCGAGCGCCCTCTTGTGTCTTAGCGAGAAAGCCTAGTTGTACCTTTTATTAACATGTTAAATCAGCCTTCCATCAGCTTCCATAAACCGCCTCCACTGTTGCCTACAGCACCGTTTATTCCTAAAGAGTAAAGAGCATCTCTTTCATCGCCTGCCTCCTTTTCTCTGAATCTCAGACAGGAGATGCTGACAGTTTGATAATCTTGAATTAAAATTGTAAGCATTTTAGGTATTTCAGCCAGATGACTTCCAAAAGCAGTAAAAAATTGGAGAAGAGTCAGCGCTGCACTATCCATACAGCCGAAGACAGTTATTACTCATAAGTTTTCATTCATTTTGAACGTGAAAGAAGGGTGTGTGGGAAAATCTTATTGGCTTTGAAAATTTTTAGAACTGTGGTATACTCTGATACCTATAGCTGATGTAAGATATGTAACAAGATTTTTGGGGGGAGAGTATTTTTTACGAAATCGCTATTTAGCTCAACTCACACTTACTGGCATAAGTAATGCCGTTTTCATCCTTGTGCTGGTAGATCTCCAAAGAGCAGTTAAATTTTTGCCTCCCCCCCCTTTCTCATTTACTGATCTAATATTTCAGGAGTATGGCTGGAATCCCTCCTCTTTGACCTTCTCCCTGCTTGTGTTCCCTAAAAGTGAAGAACAAGAAAAAGAGAGAGATGGAGAATCTAAGAAGAGGCCATTGATATTCAGACTGAAAGAAGTGGAGGAGAGGGGCACAGAGACAGAACAGGAGGAGGAGGAGGAGAGGAAAAAGCGAGAGAAAGAAAGAGATGCTGTGGGATCTTTTCTTCTCCCTGGCTCCCGGCACATACATTAAGATGCTAATCCTGCTCTTTTTTGTCTGTTTCTATAATTCATTGCGTTTTGTTCCTTTCTCCTTCTCACTTTTCTCGCTCTCTCTCATTCTCGCACTTCTATTCCTCTGTGCTGTCATGGGCCTCCCTCCCTTCAGATTAGCGCTCTTGGCAAAAGGATTCCAGCTCTAATTTTGTGGTATTTCAGATGATTAGGTTCAGAAATAGGACAGAGGTGCTCAGAGTTTGGCACAATTAGAGGAAATCTCTGCGGAGCTTTATGGGACTGATTAGTTGAGCTCCTATTCACCTCCCTGCAAGACAACATTAACACACAACCAGCTGTTGTTTATTTGTGTGGATTGAATTTTGTGTCATGTTTTAACTGGGATGTCATTTTGCATGTATGTGTGTGTAGGGGTGTGTGTGCGTGCGTGTGTGTGTGTGTGTGTCAGAGGCTGGCTAAGCCCTGAGGATGCAAGTTGTTTTCAATCAGTTCTGTAGTTACCAGCTGTGCCCTCACATTCCCCAGGGTGGCACAGCCTAGGTACACATTCACTCACAAGTGCACACAGAACTAATGCAGAATATTCTACCTTGTGCAATGAATTTATTCTTTTCTTTTATTCTTGTCCCCCGTCTCTGCAGATATTAGTCAACCCCTCTATGTGACTCCTCTGTGAGGACCTGAAGTTAAGGAACCTCGACTGTGTTTCTTCAATCAAGGCCCTTCTTCCAAAATCCGGCTCTGCTTCCTTACTCACCTGCCATGGTGACATGACATACCCCTGAGTGGCTATGCTCCTGTCTTGCACACACAGACAATCTCTTGGGTTTTCCTAAACCTCTAGACGCCTGTAAAACTGAAAAAGACATCTATTAGTTTGACGGACAGTACCTCCGCAGTTCGAGATGACAGTGGCTGTGAGATTCCGGCGCCACTTACGTAGACTCCTGCTCCTTCTGGCCTCATGCTGCCTCATTTCCCTGCTCCTATCTGCCTATTTCCTTTTCTCAAACTCTTCCCCCTCAATGCATCTTGGACAATCAGCCGAGCCTGCCTGCTCCCAGCCACTTTCCATGTCCCCGTACCGTCAGCTCCCCTACCCGTACCCTCCTAACCCTCCGCACACACATGTCCACACTGATCCGGTGGTGCTAGTACTAGTGGAGTCACAGTACTCTCAATTGGGCCAGGACATTGTGGCCATACTGGAGTCGGCCCATTTCCAATTTCGGATGGAGATAGCCTCAGGAAAGGGGGACCTTCCACCACTGACAGAGAAAGGCCGGGGACGGTATTCGCTCATCATTTATGAGAATCTATTGAAGTATGCACATGCAGATACATGGAACCGACAGCTGTTGCATCAATATTGCACTGAGTATAGAGTTGGCATTATTGGCTTCTACCGCTCCACGGAGAATTCGCCCTCTGTGCTCAAACTGCGAGGCTTACCACTCGTTCTAAGAACCAACCAGGCACTTTGGGACTGCTGTGTGGTGTCCAGCTCACCGCTCCTCCATTTGACCAAACCTGGCACAGATAGAGGGGCCCTACCTGGGGAGGACTGGACCTCGTTCTTGTCTAATCACTCCACATATCAGGCTGTGCTGTTAGCACGGGCTAAAGAGGGAGCGGGGGCAGGCAGCGGAGACAATGCTGGACCTGGTTTCAGCCTCGGCCTCCAGGCCACGGTGGTGCAGGACATGGGGTTGTATGATGGAGTGAGACGAGTACTCTTTGGCCAGGGACTGGGCTACTGGCTCCACAGACTCATCCTGGTGGATGCCATCTCCTACCTCACAGACAGAAAGCTTACCCTGGGCCTGGACCGGCATGTTCTGGTGGATATAGATGATATTTTTGTCGGCAAAGAGGGAACACGCATGAACGCCAAGGATGTGAAGGTACCGGATGATGAGTATGGGATAATGTGCATTAGAGAAAGACAGAGACGGACAGAGGATGAATTAATGTTGGGTCAGTAGTATTAGACTAGCTCTCTGAGTCAGGTATCAACTTGTTAAATCCAGTAATCAATTGCTGTGCAATGATGAAGATAAGGAAGGGTTTCTCTTTGAATCGTAAGCCACCTCAGTAGAGGATTGTTTCAGGAGATTTTTTTAAGAGTAATGTGTGAGAGTGTATGTGTGCGATGCCTCTTTGTGTTTGCATCAAGTGCATATTTGTCGGGGTTGCAACAACAGAACATTTTCAAGTGGGGGGTTTAGCCAGAAGAGAGGCCATTTAGGGGAACAAAGATGTGGTGTGAAAGGCGCAAAGAGGAGGGGGGTGAGTAAGAAAGAGAGGTAGTGAATGAAGCAGTGAGAAGATGAATGGCTCTTATTCCTCTTTTCCCACGTTCCTCCTTTTAGGGAAACTAAAGGAGAGTCAGCTGCACCTCTCGCCTCTCGAGATAGCTATTGTTTCAGCACACGCTCGTCCGAGCAAGCACACCAAGAGACAGATGTGCTTTCCTTGCTCATGTTTACATGCAACAAAAGCACTGTATTTGCAGATATTTAAAATACTGATTCATGTTATAATGTATTATTTATTTTCAACAGCCTGCTGAGCAGTTTTGGGCTATGAACTAAGAACAACAGTGTTTGCCCAGCTCACTGCAGGCATACAAAAGACAAAAGTGGGTTTATATGACTTTCCTTTTCTCTCTAGCTGTTTCTTAAATCACTGTTAGATAGTTATTAAACTGGTATATACCAAGGTTTCAAAAGATTAAAATTTTTTTTTATCATTGTTCCCATGATTTAAAATTAATTTCTGTGAGATACTGGGATTTTATCTGTGGCACCATTTTACAAATGCCACAGATAAAATGTGAATGCATTCAACAACTGGTAAGGGAGGAGAAAAGTTTAAAGAGAGAAGTTATTTCCTAATACATTTTCCTCTACAAAGAAAGGCCTCATAACTGTAACTATTTAGCGGTTCTTTTTTACTTTTAATGATTCCCTCTCTGTTTTTATTCACACATACACATGCTGGGAAAAACTAACATCCTTTCACACCTACCTCACTGCTCTTCTTCCTGTTTGGTATGTGCCACCCGGCGACTGTTTCAAAAATGTTGAGGTGTGGGTTTCGCCAAAGGGCCTAGCCACTTCCCTCCACAAACAGCCTGCACAGGTGCACATGTTGTGTGCGTCGACTTGCACATGGACTTAAATGACAATCTTAAATCAATCTTAAATCCTTTTGCTCTTTTTTTTTTTTCCTCAGTGCTAGATGTTGTGACTTGTTAAAGACTTTTCATAGGTTTGGGTGTCCAATCAAGTTCGGCTGGTTCCTCCCAGTATTTGACAGACTGCTAGCCCCGCAAGAATTTCTTTGTTTTCGGGCTTTGTAGCAATGTTTAAAGCTAAACATTGTTATAGCTTTATCCCCAACTCTGACTAGTTAGGGAACATTTTTGATTAAATTCTCACAACTTCACTTCCAAAAATTCAGCAATCCCTTCAAGAAGAGTTATGTTCTAGGCTATAACTGTTTGCATCCAGAAGTATTTCCCAAAAGTGATGCTGCTAAATAGGTTATGCTTAGTCACTTATTTAGATGAAATTGGTACTTTTATCCTTCCTGACATGAAAGAGGAAGTTTAGTGATCTGTTCTTTATTATAATTTAAGAAGAGGATGCGAGAATAGGAAAAAAAAAAACAAAAGAAAAGAAAATATGCAGTCAAAGCTGAAATGGAGAGAAAAAAAATCTACCCCTGAATATGAAAAGAAATGTTGGCAAAAAGATAAGAGAGTGCATTTTCCCTCTCCCACTCACACACATCCTGTGCACCATATTATTGTGCATGTACAGTACATGCTCACAAAATGAGCACACAAGCACTCTCTAGTTGGAGTTTTCATTTTAAGTCTGCCTGACTCTTCAGCTTTGTAGCATAAATATACATGAGGGTGAACTAGTGCCACAACAGAAGGGAAGGGAGATGGGGAAAAAGGAAGATGGGGGGAGAGATGGAAGAGATAGACGGAGAGAGGGTCAGCATAAAAGTGCAGGCAGTGCCTTTTAAAACACTTCCTTCACATATTGGGATGGTTGGCAATCACAAAGAGAAAGACTTTCTTTTAAAAAACTACCAGGATTAAGTAGTTAGAGGGAAAGAGGAGAGGCAGAGCAAGGTGCCTGTAGAGGAGCTTGTAGCAAACTTAGCTATTTCAGAGAAACAAAATGCTGAGGGGAAATGAGGGAATAGAGTAAGGTAAGCGGCAGAGTAGAAATATTTTTAGCAGCTCTTGCCTTATTGATGGTGAGCCTCAGGTAGAGTTGTCAGATTACAGTATGGTTGTGTGAGCTGGGGTAAACGAGGTATTATAGGTGTGACATCAAAAGATTCATTTCATAATTTTATATCTCTTTGTTGGAAGTTTTGTTTAGTAAATTATCTTGGTTAGATGTCAGATACTTTTTGGGTGAAAATTGTTGCTATAGGTACCTTCTGTTGTTACATGTTAAGGTTGGTGACTGATATTTGAGCTGTAAAACGTTAGTTAAAATCGAATTTGTTGACTTGATAATGCCACAGGCTGTAGATTTAATTGTAATTTTATGCCAGTCACATAAGATAAATTTGTTGGATAATGTTCTAAATTTAACAACATTTTAAGTGGATTTTTTTTGTTCAGAAGTTGGAGGTATCTTATGAGTTGTCTTGCCTTCAGTAAATCAGTGCGAGTTCAGACATCAGGAAGAACTTCACCAGGGAGTCTACCTAGTTGCTTCTCACAGCAGGTCAATTTGAAGACTGAGTTTTTGCCAACAAAAACGACATAAACATAAAACTATTCTAAGTATTTGAATGAACACCCTATTATGTCTGTCTCCTCTCCATGAGGTAGTCACTTGTGTTGTCCGGAAGATTGTCAAAAAAATTTATATATTGGTATTAAAGACAATGACTTGCATCAAAATTGCTAAACTGAACAATTCTCGTCTGCCCAAATTATCGCACTTCTTCCAGCAGCAGCTCTGCAATAACAGAGACGCTCAGCCTCCCTGCAGCCACTCATCTCACCAAAACGATAGGCCACTGCTGGAAGTTTTAAACTACGCAAACATGGCAAGTACATCCTGGGGGAAAAAAAAACTAAAACATATGTGATCCTCTTTAGCTGACAAGCGTTGTTCCATGGTACTTTTCTTATGAGGCTGTAGTTGATCATTAAAGAAAATGCCCAGCAAAATTACCAGAGAGAGAGAAATAGTTCGGGGCTGCTGAATGCATTTGCATGGATCAGATCCTTGTGTAGTTAAAAATATGTTTTGCATGCTCCAGATCCGCATTTGTTTTGAAATACAATTTTAGTATAAAATGAACCTTTATTTGTCCCAGGCTGTTGACAGTCAAATTGAAGCAAACACTGGCACACTAAAGATAAAGAGGGGAAGTAGCACTTTTAAATTATATATGTCTTTTAACAAGGACTAAATATCCCTTATTTTTTGATAGAAAAGTTTAAAAAATGTAAATTGTAATTTATTATACATTTTGGAGTTAACTAGAAAAAAACATTTTTATTTAAAAAATTTTGCAGCTATTTTGAGTATTGAATATTTTTCTTACTGTTTGTGTTTTAAATTTAAGTATTGTGGCATTCCTAGCTGTTGGGAAACGAAAATTTGACACTCTGAAGCAGTCAAAACAATATGTTGTACTTATTTCCTGGGATTTCATACATTTGGTCTTTAGAGTGCAACATGTCCAGCTAGTGGTAGTTTTTTGCAGAAAAGTGAAATAGATTTTATTTTTATTTCTTGAAAGAAATCTGTTTAATTCAAAAGCACTCAATTATGCACTCGATTATTTGACATTACTACCACAATTATTTTGAAAATGATTGATTTCAGAAGCCTTTTATTCTTGCTGAAATGATGGATGGAAGATATTTCAGATTTAATATATTTATTATCATCTGCTACCACATAGGATGGTAAAATATTAGGCTAATTAAAGTGTACTCTTTATGCATATGCAAAAAATATATATTTTTAGCTTTTTAAATTTTGAACATTTTACATACCCACTTCACTCTGTTCATGGTTTCTCAAGGGGTTCAGTCAATTTAGTTAAAGCACATTCTATGAATTTTGATTTTTCTATAAAAGTGATGGCAATAAGGACATTTCTAGGCGTTTTCCTGTACACTTTACATCAAAAAAGAAAAAAAAACATCAAAAAGAAGGAGAGAGGATAAAGGTTTAGTGAGAAAATATACAACATGGAGGATGGAAATATTATTCTGGCACTGTAGAATTATTTAGCAGTTACAAGATACCAGATGGCAAAACATTCCACAATGAATAAATAGGAATTACACACAAACAATGTGAAAATGTAAAATGTGCCTGGAGGCTGATAAACAGTTAAAGAGGAAACTTCGTCACAGTGTTTGAGGAATCCTCGTTTACCTCTGAAAAAAACACACGTGCTGGTTTAAATAGGACTGCAGACAGGATCGAGGCATGGCCAATTTAAATGCCACCCTTCTTTTCTTCATTAGTCTCACCCCCACCTGTTCCTGCGGTGACAAACAATATCCTTACCCCACTTCTGTCTGCGCACGCTCACTCTCACACACATCAGCTTTACCTCTATTAAAATGATTCACAGGAAGGCACCCCACTGATGACATTTCTCAAAATGAGGGATGATGTCAGTCAAAACCCATATACAATGATTCTCAAGCCTCTGCTGGTGTTTTTTCCAACCTGTGCATGCAGGCCTCTTTCTTTCTCAGAGTGGTCGGCAGCGATGGGTCAGATCTCCTTCTGCCTTTACTTACGTTCTTCTTCTCTCCTTGCTCACTTAAGTCATTGATTATCACCGGCCTGTTTGTATGCCTCTCTAGCATTTCTTCTCTTCCTCTCAACTTGATCTTGCTCTTTCTCTCTCGGAGGCGTCTTCTTCAGAGGTGTTATCTAAGCTTAGATGAAACACACCTTCTACATAGATTGTGTGGCTGAAAGGTATTTTCTTGTTAGACCTTACTGCTATAACTGAGGTCAAACGGAGACTTGAGATCTGATTTTAAAACTGACCTCTTTGTAATTTTGTCCTTGAATTTGTCTATATTTTTTCACATTACCTAGAGAATGTGAAAACCCATATAGGACTGCAGACAGGATCGAGGCAAGGCCAATACTTCTAAATATATACTTTATATTTAGAAGTATAGTTTATACTTAGAATATTTAGAAGTATTGTCTAATGCAGTTTAGTAGGCTTTTATTTGTGATCAAAGAACAATTGTTTTTTTGTTGTTTTGCAAATAAAATATGAAAGGTAGTAAGTGCATTTGCCTAGAGTCACATTCCACATACAGTCCAGCGCATTGTTGACAGGACAGTCGAGCATCATGGACTCCATGTATGCTCTTTAAGAGTGGCAAGACGAGATACATGCTCACAGTTTGTCACAAGCCATGATGGCAACATTAAACTAAACTGCACATAAGGGAGTGGCAGCATAATGCTGTCGAGATGCTTTTCTTCAGCATAGATAGGAAAGCTTGTTGTAGCTGATAGGAAGATGGATGGAGCTAAATAAAAGGTAATCCTGAAAGAAAACTTATTGGAGGCAGCAAGAGACTGGAGCAGAGATTCACCTTGCAAGTGGCCAACAAGAACTACAAATGAATAGTTTAGATAATTTGTTGAAATGGCCCAGTTGAAGTCCAGACTTAAGCAAAACTAGGAATCTTTGGCAAGACTTGAGAACTGATGCTCACATACCCTCTTCATCCAATCTGATTTCAGATTCAGGCTAGAGATGTGCAGTGCTGACAGAGACATAACCTAAAAGACTTGCAGCTGCCAGGAAGAACATTGTGATAAAATACATCCTAAACCTGCAGATGAAAAACAGATTTCATTGACTGTAATTCATTTTGTAATCTATCTATATTTTTTAAACTATATTTAGAAGTATTGTCTAAACTGTTCTGAGTACAAATGCATTTCACACTGTTCTGATTCTTCTTTGAGTAAAACTTTACCTGCACTTTAGCTACTGCAGGTATTAGAATTTTGTGTTTTGTCAGCCTCGAGAAAGGAAAAGAAGATAATAGATGCCATTGTTTTTTTTACTTATTCTAATTTAGGTGCACAGGTGTTTATTAATTTTACATAGTGTTATATCACAGGAATTCTGTTTTGCCCGGAGCACTGAACAAAAAACTTGTTTCAACATCTCAGATCTTACACCGCCAAAGGGTTCAGTTATTTTCCATTTGACTGCACCACAAACAATGAATGAATAGATGCTGGAAATTCACACATAACAGTGTTTGGCCTTATTTTCTTTTTAAATCCCTGGGTGATCATTTTTTGTCATACTTCTTACTGAAAAAAAATCTCTCACAAGGATGGTGTTACCCAGTATGGGCTCAGTTCTCATTTCTTTGAAGTGTTTTGGCTTGGCATTGTGTCATTTATGCTGCTGCTCAATTTGGAGTTAATCTTTAGAACTAATTAAGTCAATCACACAAAGCTTTTTCTCTTGGTATCAGTTTAGTTTTTTTTTTCTTCCAAATTCCATTTCATAGTTAATGAAGGAAAAACATAAACATTCAATAAAAGATTTAAGAATCACACAGGGAGGGAAGGAGAGGAGAAATAAATAGACATAGACAATTGTTATTTTTGTTGTATTTTGGGATATTTATGTAAATAATGTTTTTTTTATATAATGACAATGACAAACACATAAAGTGTAAAAAGAATGTAATATAGTTGTCCAAAAATTTTGGATGTTTTGTTTTATTAAAATTTGTGCCAAGTTGTTATACTTTAATTTTGCGCCATAAATGTTCTTCATGCAAAATGAAGGAAGTTTAACACTTGGAGCAATCACTAAAGGTAAACTCCTTTAGGGCTTACCCAGTAGGAGTATAGCTGCTTAACTGTGACTGAAAACTAACACTGAACATAGTTCTGATCCCACTGCCTACATGTTAAAACATGGTGGTGGCAGCATCATGCTGTGGGGATGCTTTCATTTAGCAGGGACGGGATGTTGACGACTTGGCAGAGTTTTTCTTCCCATCAGCACAAAGACTGGACATAGACAGGACGAAATTGGAATTGTTTAGATCAAATCACATTCTTGTGTTTTTTTTTTTGTGGAACAATAAAAAAAAAAATTATTTATGTGGAGGAGGTTTGTGTTTTTTAAACACAATGTGAGAAAGGCACAGCATAAACACTCTGGGTAATGTTATTGTCCACAAAAGAAATCCTAAATGCTTATTTTGTTTCATTAATATTTTTTTCCAGGGATGGTTTTCCACTCTAAATAAACTCTCAGGCTGTGGCTATGTGCCATGAATTTTCCTCCGCAAAATGAGGCAGGTTTTGCAGTCGCACCAATCACTCAAGCTAAAATCCTTGAGGGGGCTGCCAAGTAGAATTTAGCAGGAGGATAGCGACACCAAAGAGACCACAAGTACCTCGGATACATAAATGCAAGTTAATAGATTAATTTGTAAAATGCTTAAACATGAAAAAAGCTCTGCTGAGTTGTATCTCACCCGAGGGACTTTAGAAGAGACGGAAAAGAAGGGGGCTGAGTGCTGGGAAGACTGGCATTAACTGGAAAGGCGCTCTTTCCTCTCATCAAATAGAGATGCCTGACCCAGTTAAATTTGCGGGTCTAGCGTTAATATAACACACACAGACATGCACGCACAGATATGAGGCATTCATGCAGATGAATCAAAAATTTTGATTTACGTTTGCTTTTCAAATATGTCTAGTTTTCTTTTTTTTTTTTTCCCTCTCCTCGCTTCTAAATCTGCTGGTGTATTAAATCCCACTTACAACAAAATAATTTTTTTATTAATTTGCTATTTTAGATTCCCCTAGCAAGGCTTAAGACCATTAAAGGAAAAGACGAAAACAGTGCAATGTAGAGAATGACAGAATGGGGATATGGTGCAGAGGTGGTTGGTGTAAGGGGTTTTTGAAAGGCGGTGAATGCCAGCTGTCCAGATGCCTGTCTCCCATCTGTTTGAACCCCAACATCTATCTGGCACCACTTCCACAGCTTACCACACACACATGCATACAAGTACACATAAACAGACGTGCTGTCACTTGCATTTGCGCTAAAACAAAAGCAGCATTGCCTCTCACATTAGCCTTCTGTGGGGCTGAAGGTTTGGGCGCAGAAATCGCAGTTTTTGGAAACTGCTAATGCTGGTGCGTGTTTACTTTCGTCACTGTCACATTCACTGATATGGTAAACTGTCCTACGTTATGCGTATCCAAACTTCCCTGCTTACTTTTAAAGTAGCTCTAAAGGGCTATTTTCAAACAATTCCTAGCTTTGAGCTTGAAGTAAACTTAGCAAGCTGAGACTGGCTTTCTTAAACAAGGCACAGTTCCCCTTAGACACAGGTAAGAAGGAAATCTTGCAGATCCATGCAGCTGGTATAAGATTTATTCAAATTTTGCCCCTTAAGGAAAGAGACCCTGTTTATGAACTTGATACCTGAAGCCTTAATATACTATATAACTTTGTAGACAGTAATTGTCTGTGATAGTTGACTTACGATGTTATATTAGTGATTATGGTTGCTAGCATCACAGTTTATGCGTTTATACTTTTGAGAATGGACAACCTTACCGTAACATTTTCAAGAGGCTTCCAACATTTCTAAACCCAACATTCAAAATGGAGGTTGAAACCAGAAATGGATGAAACAAAGCGACCTTCATGTATTCCATTGACTCTTCCTGCTATCTACTGAAAACCTCACTCATTCTCTCTCACATCCTGAATGAACTGTAGACATTCTTTGCATGTTGTAGAAAATACCACTTTCTTTCTAAATAGGTCCTCTCTGATTCCATTTTTAAACTTTGAGTTTTCAGACCAGATATTGTTGTTGTGACCATTTTTTGCACCAATTGAGTTTTTGTGGTGCATCTCCAAACTAGTGTGCGCCAAACTAGACATTATAATGATTTCTCTGTCTGTAGCAGAGGGAAAAATGCATTGATGAAATACATACAGAATGGAGGGAAAAGGCTAAGAATATAGCACAGAGGTAAAATTTTACTTGCTTTAGTAAGAGATTTTTCATAAATTAAGTTTCAGTAAAAGTGCCAGCTGGTAATACAAATATAATTACAATGTAGTACAATATGAAATTACTAAAAACAAAACTTAAAAAAGGGGGTAGTTATGAGTAGGTGTACAACTACTCTACTTTTAAATTGGATTGGGAACATTTACAAGGTGTTAAGCTTGATAAGATTAGCCTACTTCACCAGTTAAAGTGACTTACTGAGAGCACCGTTATGGCACTTCAATAGACAGAATTTACTTTGCTGAGAAATATTATGGTATTTTAATATGGAATCTCATGCCACAAACTCTTAATACAGTGCTGGTACAGAGTAGTGAAATTAAAGCAGTGCATAGAGTATTGCAAGAGAGGGTGGTCCGGGAGATAATTCAACAGATGGAAAGAGAGTGTTCATGTACAGAGGTGAACAGAGAATTGACTGAGTGAAGCCAAGACATCTGGAGAAAGAGTTCTGCTGTCCCCAGGGAGCAAATCCCTCCATAACTATTGCTGCTCAGAAAGACAACCTGTCATTACTAACCCACCACACGTTGATGTTTTTATATAGACTGGCTTTGCTTCAGTTTTTCATTACTAAGGTGTTGTAGATGTCTCAGGAGTTATTATGCAGTTTTCTAAAATTATTTTTGCAGATAAGCTTGAGGTTTGACAACTCTCTTGATGTCTACGCATTAAAAATCCCTGAGTTGTTTGAAGTTGGAAACCAATTCTTTGAAATGCAGCTTTCAAATGGTTTGATAATCATTTGTGGGTTGAAGCTTGGTTTAGACAAAACATCTGTGAGCAGGTTCTCGCTTGTAAAAGTTTCACTGTCGAGTGCATTTGCAGATATGAAGGGTTTTGCACTCTTTCATGTGGATATGAAGATTGATAGCAAAATGATGCCGCTGTTGGTGAAACGTCACACATTGTGCTTGTCTAAAGATCAGGTTTTTTTCCTCTGTTATCTCTTTTACTACGTCTGGCCAATGGAAGCTTTTTCAGAATTTCTGAGGTTAAAAAATCTGCCCTCCAAACTACCCTTTAAGCTACTTAAGATTTTTTCATCCATGTCTTAATTTAAGCAGTAACAAATGTCGAAAACAGTTTTTTTAGCCAACATGTCCCATCTAAACCTAGTTTAAGCCACACGTGTCAGTAGTAGATTCTCATGGTATGACAGTAAAATTACTGGGGTGCACCGATTTATCAACCAGATGAATTATTAGTGCCAATTTCCTTAATTTTAGGAGAACGTTGATTGGCTGATACTTACATGTGAAGCCGATCTTATCGACCGATCTTATCTACCTTAGCAACTTGCTTTGTCTTCAGTACTTTACTTCTCCTGAGTTTGAGGTTCTATAATCAGTAAAACCCTCCTTTTCTTATTGACAGCCTGCATGTCTGCATATCTACATCTCTCCGTTACAAAGCTCAAGAAGCCTCTACCATGTTTAAGTCATTTTGTGTGGCAGCATTCTGGTCGCCAAATAGAAGAAAGAAATTGTGACAGAGATACATATCCCTCTGAGGATAACAAGTGGGTAACCATCAGAAACAGACCATGCTAAAGCTTGTTTTTGCCTTTGAGCTTCCTATCAGTGCTACACTACATCTAATATCCTCACTTGGTCAAAATCTAAAAACTGGGTAAATCAGAGCTTGTTTAAAACAGCTTGCATTAAAAAAAAGTCCAAACAATTGTTCATAAGAAATAAAACGAGAACATTTTCAATGTTCTCATAAGTACTTCCTTAGAATGAGTAAAAAGTAAAATCATCATATGTAGATGACTCAAACCTGGAGTGAATTATTATACTTTTATAACAGACACTTAAAAATCCAGTTCAGGATTTATAAAATCTATGCTCTTTTTTTTGTAAACTTGACCCTAAACAAATAAATTCAACACATTTATATTTCTCAAAAACAATTCGCATAGAGATTGCCAAAATCTCATTGCTGTCTTGAACCTAATATTGTGGCCTGAACAGATCATCACACTCTAAACAATTACATTTTTTCAGTGCCAACATTATCTTCTCGATATCTATTCGTCGAAAATTTGCTTGTCTTGATAAGCAATACTCCACCTTTAAGTTTACCTGCTGCAAAAAAGAGGAGATTACAAATAGTTTTTTGCTAAGATTGACGCTGCTACACCCAGAAAAACACAAGATTGTGTTGAAAAGTCAGATATAGGAGTAACAGATTGTCACAGTTTTAGCTAAAAACATGCAAAAGCAGCTGTTATGTGTCCCACTAAGAAGCCACACATATCTATGGTGTGACTTTGCTGTTTTCTGTTAAAGATCTTAGTTGGCAGAATACAAATGAGATGTTTAAACTAATATATTGCACACTTGGTCACACCCCTCCACTCACTCTCACACATGCCAACACACGTTAATAATGCATTTTGACCGAGCGCACTGGGGAGTGTATATTGAGTTACAATGCAAAGTGCTTAGCTACAAACTTAATTTAATTCTTAAATCTTTGTAGCCTCACATTTGGCTCCGTGAGTGCACGTCCGCAAGACATAGAGGATGTCTTAGGGAAGGAGACAGGGGATCAGATTAGGGGATTGTGCACATCTGTCACCGTGCAGCCCATCTTCCACCATTAGATTAAAGCTAATGAAGACACTCCCTGCATGTGTCTGTGTATTTGTTAGTTTGGAAGACTCACTCTCAAGAGGAGAAGTGGTGAGAAGAAGGAGAGAGCGTGAGTGCTTGGAACCAGCTCTTTGCTCTGGACTCCAGCTGCTCAGGTATCATAAATCAGGAAAGGTTCCTGGGGATCGATTAAAAGCAGCATGACAAAGATTTGTAGTTTGGGTTCGGCTCGTGGCATAGGAGAAAGACCCAGATGACTGAATTATGAAAAGAAAAGTATGGGCTTTATTTATAAACAACATATATATTTATATATGTATGTGTGTGTGTGGGAACAAGCAGCGAGAGGTGCCACAACAGCAAGAAGACAAAGTTGTAGAGTGCAAAAGAACAAGCAAGGGTATAGAGTCATAGAAGGAGAGGGAGCGATCTTTCTTCCATGCTGCTTCAGCCTTCCTTTCAAATTAGTACAACCCTGTCTCCTGAGAATGTGACATTTTCACGGAGCAAGCGAGGGAGAGATGGAGGTTCAGAGGAGGGTGGAAGGTGTGGAAGACAAATGCGGGAATGGGGTGGGGGAATGGGGAAGTGGAGGGGGTGCGGCAGAGAGGAGACAGCAGGTTCTCTGAGAGATGAGGAAGAAGAGGAGTGAGGGGAAGGCAGCGGCACAGAGGTGACGGCGGGGTTCAGGGTTTCACTTGGTAGCGTTAGGGACGGATGGAGGAAATGATGAAAAGGAAAGGAATATGCGTGTATGTGCAAGCGTATGCGTGTGCATGGGTGGGTGGAGTAGTTATTAGTCTACCCTCCAGAGGCTACTAATGCACTGACCTTCATTAACTTGCATTAGTGTCGTTGTGTGGATGTGTGCGTGAGTGTGCGAGCGCAGTGAACAACTCGCTTTAGTTAACACTCATTACGGAGTCTTTGTTTAAAGGCCAGCAAACTAATGAAGTCATTAAATAAGTGAGGAACATCCTGATGCAAGTATTGAAACCAGAAACTGGAGTAGCGCTAAGGACAGAGAGGAAGAAACACCGGAGGAGTTGTGGGCGTACAACAGCGTATAACAGACCTGACTAAAGAAAGATGTTGCAACAGCCTGTCGTTGACAGTCACTGTTGTCGGGCCATAGGGTAAGCGCTGATGAGAACACATCGTGATAGTCCTCGAAGGAATCCGAGTTCACTTAAATATACAACAGAGAGACATAACATCTAAATCACACCGTGTTTTATCTTTGCTGCTGGCAGGGAGAAGGGAGCCTAATACACTGTTATGTACTTTGTACTGTTTAAAATGCTTGAATTGGCTTCTGTGTAACGTCATTACTCATCCCAGTCTCTCTATCTCTAAATATCTGTCTGTCTATCTGTTTATCTATATCTATTTTAATCTCATCTTATCTCTCTGCAGGCTTTGCTGGAGACCCAGAAGCAGCTGCGTTCCTATATCTCCAATTTTACTTTTAATCTGGGCTTTTCTGGAAAGTTTTACCATACAGGTGGGTTTCTGTTTGTGCAGGCAACATTTTCTGCATGTAGACCAAAAGATGCAATTTTGGTCTCATCTGAGCAGAGCACTTTCTTCCACCTTTTTGCTTTTGTCAAATTTGTGGCTCATGACAAACTTAAAAAAAAAAAATTAGACTATCTTTCAATAATGCATTTTATCCTATTTGGAAAAATGTGTATGATTACATAAAAGGCACTATTTATTTGCCATCATGCACCATTCAGTTATGCATAAAATCACAGTAAAACAAAAATAGTTTTTTTTTTATTGAAGCATATGGCACACAACTATGTGCTCATGTCTTATATTTCACAAAAGAGAACACCACTTTCCTGTGTAGCTGTCTCTTTGTCATCCGCCTTTGTTTTGTTCTCATAGAAAGACAAATTGTATATTCGTCCTTATTACAGTTACAAAGTAGCATTTATGTAACTATGGTTATGAGGTCATGACATAATGTGTGCATTAACTACTGTAGTGACACAAAGAATGAACTTTTGTTTTTATTTAGATGTATAGTTCTGCAGCAAGAGCAAGAATGCACAGAACGAACTAGAGCAGAAAAGAAGAAAGTGAACTTAGATATTTTTTATTTTGTTTTACTTTTATTTATACAGAAAAATCCCACAGAGAAATGAAGTCTCATTTTCAAGACCGACCTATTCATTTAATTTAGTTTTATGACATCTATTATAGCAGCATTTTCAAAGTTTGATAACACTCTGTACTTAATTAGCGAGAATTTATAATGTTTGGCATTTCCCAACCTTCCTTGTTTTGGAACAGGCTTCATTCTGTGCCCTTCTGTCCTTGAGAATGTGTGTTTTATGCGTGCAGGCACAGTGGAGGAGGATGAAGGAGATGATCTACTACTGAAGTACGTAGATGAGTTCTGGTGGTTCCCCCACATGTGGAGCCACATGCAGCCTCACCTCTTCCACAATGAGTCCTCTCTGTTGGAGCAGATGGTCCTCAACAAGGAGTTTGCTCTGGTGAGATGGATGCAAAGCAAAAACATTTCTTGCTGCTTTTTTGGCTTGTGGTTGTTTTCTCTCATGTGTCCTCTTAATCATGCCTTCCCTCATGATTTAGTTTTTTGGCGTCTGTCACTTTTATTATTATCTTCTTTAAAAATAACAGACATTACATCTTATGTCTTATGTCTATTGCAATATGTTGTAATGTCTATAACAAAAATACTCATTATCAGAACAGAGGTTAGAATCTTTAAATGTACTGCAACCCGATTACTTCTCAATTACAGCCTCTTTAAAGGATGTGTTATAACTGCATGCAAGGGAAAAATGAAAATGTGCAAATTACATTTTAATAGGTTATTTTATCAAAGTGTTAGATTTATTTCAATAGTCAAGCTATACTTAAGTTAATTTGCAGCACCTTCTATAAAACTGGTATTTTGTCCCATTACATTCTCATGTGGTGGGATAAAGGTTCACCTGTACAGTAAGTAGATTCATTAATTTCCTTTAGTTTGACTGAGATAACAGATCTGTTTTCCAAGAAAGAGCTGACCAAGATAACAGCAACGCACTTTAATTGCAAAGCTCACACAGCAGAATAGTAAACAATGCATTAAAAGACACCAAAATGACTTGCACAGTGGGGGTTTTCATCTGGGCTTTAAATTCATTCAAAGATGATGCATTTTGCAGATATGGGCCAAGTTAAAGATTGTTCCAACTACCAGGAACTAAAAAAGACAAAGTCTTTTTTTATCCACTGAAAAGTGGATCCACTTTTTCAAAACTACCTAATGATTGTGATTTGCTTCTTGCGATAACAAAGGAAAAGCTTAACCGAGGCTGGACGATATTGCTGAAAAATGTATCATGATATAGGTGGTTTATAGCATAACAAAAAACTAATCAATAATTATCAGTACTGATAGCTATTGATTTGTTTTTTTGTTTTAAATATCCAAAATACTGCCAAACTGGTGTTGTGACGTTTCCTCTTTTACCCACAGTTTTCACTTGAGCTGTTGTTTATTTTTAAACACAAGTTTCTCACCAGGTTGAGTAACTTGCTCATCAACCACCAACCTTATTTATTACCAGGTCATGACAGGTTGAGCAGCTAAAGTGTTTCTTCTGCATCTGGCGTTCTGAATCGGACCTCAGTGAATATTCTATGCATTTAATATTGAATATTCTATCAGATGTATTATATTGATATTGATCACGTGTCTATTGCGATATTATTATTGATTTATTGTCCAGACCTAGTTTTACCCAAAATGGCTTTCATGATGAACATATATACCTGTGACTTAGGCAGCAAGCATGTAGTGATATGACCAGTTTTATCAATTCAGAGCAGACAGACTGATGACAGAGAAACATATTTAGCTCAGATCTCGTAGCCCTGTGAATTAAACGTCACAACATGCAAAGACAAAAAGCATACATATGTATATAGTGTAAGTCTTCATAGTCAATAACAGACAAAACAGTAGATTCTACTATATTCATTTTTAGATGGATAGAAAAGCAAAACTTTTTGTGATAAATTGTTGGAGAAGGCTTTTTCAGTTGTATATAAAAAGTTTTAAAACTTGAAGATAGATGTGTCCTATAATTCTTCACATCTGCTTTACTTTGCTTTGTCTGATAAGAGCATATGTTTTAGTAAGGGTTATTTTTATGAGCATATTGAGCTGCGTTCTCACACATGCAGGTTTGCTTAAAGGGTTCATTCATCCTACTGAAGGTGAGCCTAAACATGAAGTGTGATTACTATACTCTTTTATACACATGCACACACACGCATCCACATTTCCTCTGACCGCTGATGCTTAGCCCTGACAATGTGCGTAGGTGTATGTCAGAGCAAAGGACAACACTATCAGTCTTCGGAATCCAGCCTGCAAGCTCACACACACATGCTCACGCAAACTGTATTTTTTCTAATTTCCAACCCGAAGGCCAATACAATAACAAACGCAATTCAACACGAACCATGTGCTTTCCCTACAAGGTCATACCATTGGGCCTTGTGTTTTTATGTGATACAAAGAGCTGTTAGTGTGCCATAATTTTCTGAGTTTATTTATATAACCTTCATGTGAGACTCTTTGCATGTGCCCCCTACTTTCTCCTGTCTTCCTCAGGAGCACAACATCCCAGTTGATATGGGTTACGCTGTGGCCCCTCATCACTCCGGCGTTTACCCGGTACATCTGCAGCTGTACGAGGCTTGGAGGCGTGTGTGGAACATACGGGTCACAAGCACCGAGGAGTACCCTCACCTAAAACCCGCCCGCTACCGCAGGGGCTTCATCCACAACAACATAATGGTGAGAGCGAGCACAATGATTGTTAATCGTATTAAGTGAATAATTAATTAAACACTTCAGAGGTGCATTTAACTGCATGTAGAAACATGCTTATCCATACAATCAATTACATTTATGAAGGCACTTTGTTCCAGTGACATGAAAAACAGCTGCTTTTTGCCAATGAAATGACTTTTTCTTCTTTGTCCGTTCTAAGGCCAGAAATAGTATTTTTTAAGCTTTATCTGTGTAGTTTTGCTTCATAAGATACGTGGCATGACTCAAGCAAAACATGCATTTTATGTCTGAAAGTGATTAGTGAGACTTATTTGTTCAGTGTCTTGCAGGATTCATACCCTTTGAACTTTTTTTTTTATGTTTTCTGAGTTTAAAATCACAGACTTCAATATAGTTTATGTGATAGCCCAGCAAAAAACTAGTATATTATTGTAAATTAATAAAAAAGTGTTTTGTTTTTTTTACAAATACAAATCTATAATCGGACCATTTTAACATGTGAATATGCTTTGATCAGAGTCATGCCAGGGCAGCTCTGGCTACACGTTTAGTATCATTGTGCTGCTAGAAGTTCAACTTCTGCCTTGTTCTTAAGTCTTTTGCAAATTTTGACCACTGGCGTCAACACATTCTCAGAGCTTAATTTTCCAAAATATTTTATTCTCAATTTTGTTGTGTATGTTTTTCCTGGGATCAAAACCTGGGCAGTTTATTTAGATCATGGTCTGTGAGCAGCTCCTTCCTCCTATCAGGAATGCTACTGCAGTCTGGAGACACAAACTGTCTTTCACTGCAACAGCAGAGTCCAAAATGTGATTAAAGAACAGTGAAACCAGACTTATTCAGTATTAATACTGGATTGTTTCATACCAGTTGTGCTTTAAAAGGCATGGACTATGACTCCAAAGTGTTTGAAAATGTGATGGTAGAATGGCTTTTAAATCAAGTGTGCTGATCCCATCCCTCATAAAGAAAGGAAAAATAAAAGCTGTGTTGTGCCATCAGAGTTGGCCATCTAAAGAAATCCTCAATAATAGTTTCACTGCAACCAACCTGTACAGCTGAATTAAAATCATTTCTAAGTCAGAGGAAACGTGTAATAATCTACAGATATTTAATAATTAAAGTCATCAAGATTTGTTTCTCATTAACAGTAACCACGAACACATGTATCACCAGCAGGTCTTCTCCTCTTAAGCTTAAAATGGATAAATAATAAATGCTCCTGGACAATTGGTTTAACTGTATCTCAGAGCATAAACATTGAAATAAACATTTATATATTTTGAATGTATAAATGTTAAAGAGATTTTTATCAGTAAAAATCTCTTTAAAGTCTTTGATGAGAATGTTAATCTCTCTCCGTCGGTGAAGACGCTGAAACTGAAAGCTTCTGGTCCCTTTAACTGAGTATTTGTACCAAGATAGGCAGATTTTATCAAGGTATTTCAAAGCAAACTCTGCATTGCAACATTTTTACTCACTTTTGCATGATTTAGTTCTGGTTCCTGCCTTGGAAATGCAAAGAGGATAATAATTATATCAGAAAACTGCAGCAGTTCCTAAAAAGTTCCTGCATTGGAAATACACTTTAGCATATCTTCTTTTAAAATTAACCAGTTTACTTTTATGTATATTCCCATCAATTTTAACCAACTTCGCTGTCACTGATAAAGAAATACAACATGATGCTGCCACTGCCATGTTTCACCATAGATATGGTGTATTCAGGGTGATGTGCAGCATTAGTTTTTCGACTACAGAAAGCATTCTGTAAAGAGGCTGCGAAGCTGACAGTTTTTCTCATCTGACCAGAGCACTTTCCTGCAAATACTTGCTTTTCGGGTTTTAATATGACAATGTGTGAAAACAAAGGTTAAATAAGTAGAATACTTTTGCAAGACACTGTAAATATTCATATCACGCTACTTTTAGTATAATATAAATGCAGACATGGAGAGAAGAAAGTGTTTTCACCCAGCCTAGGTTAACATTAGAGAGAAATCCAGACTAATATTGAAACAATGAATAATACATTTTTAAAGCAGATAAATTAAAGTAGGGTCTGTTTTGACAACTTGTAGTGCTTCTCTGTGTTTTTTCTCTTTTTATAGGAGTGTTTACTTCCTGTGTTTCTGTTGAAACAGGCGTTGAAACTAAACGTAAATTGTGTGTTGATTGTTTCTTGCGGTTCCAAACAAAAAAAAAATCAATAATGCCACACATGGTGGGCAACCTCTGTGTTTCTGTCTTTGTTTATGGGTATGGACTTTTTGACCTTCTCTCACAACAGCACGCTTTGCTCTCTTAATTCAATATTCAATGGTTTCCCAGTGCTTGGAGAAAGGGCAATTTTTTTTTTTTGTGAGTTTGCATATTTGAATATAGCAGAATATGTCATAAACTGAATGCAGATCAATGAGACATTTTAAATTATTTTTAACTAATCATCAGTCATCGCTTAAGACAGCATTAGAATAAAACTTTTGTAAGCCATTTCGAATAGGCACGTTCGTAATCAGTGTGCCCGCTCGCTCCTCCTCCTTCTTTTTATTCACTTGTCACTCAGACTCTTAGTCAGTCTGCCAACTGTTTTTTTATTAACAAAAGAGCCAATCACATCTGGCACCTTAATTATCAGCATGTTTTTTTTTTTTTTGCCATATTTGGCTCTTGAGCAAACAATATAAAGAGACGGCTATATCAATTTTCCAATCAGTCCAGCTTTTATTTCTTGATGTCTTGTCACAGTGCTGTAAAAGACAGGCATTTAATCCTACATCTTTTAAACACTTTTGACAGGCTGCTAGATGTTATTATGCATTTTTAATCAAGAAGTATTGAAAAGCATCTGTGACTCACCGAATTCAATAAAATAGTAACTTACTGAAGACAGATGATTGATTAACAGTTTATATAAAAAAGGATAAACTAAAACATAAACAAAGAAAAATGAAATAAAACTACTCTGATATTTGTATCAATTTAATGCAGATTGTGTACGCATTGTGTTTTACACCCTAATGTGAGTTTTTTATAACTTAATTATGTGCTAATCAGACTCCTTAGTGACCATATATTTCTCTGCTTTAAAGGAAATAAAAGAATGTGACAGGAAGTTACTGATCCCGCTTACAATTTTCCTGCCACATACTAAGTTGTGGTAACCAACTGCTCCTTTTGGGCCCCAAACTCTGGCCTCATAGGAAGAAGGATTAGGGTTAGGCTATAGAAATGATTGAAAAATGAATGGAAGTCCGTCCAAAGTCCATGTGAAGATAGAAAGACAGGTGTGTGTGCAGGGGTGTGTGGGGGTGTCTGTGTCTAAGTATGAAAATTAGATTGAGGAAATTACTTTAGTGGTGCTTCTCAGTGTTGTCTAAGTACAGCTCCTGTATGGTGATGAGAGTAGAAAAACAAATGTTTTTACGAACCCTGTTAAAAGAAAGGTTACTAAATGTTTTCAACACATCACAAAATTGTGATTTTGAAAATAACATAAATTAGTAAAAAAGTTAAACAAAGGGAAAAAGCAACATAAAATACAGTGTGATGCACTAAATACTATGGTTGTAGAACCAGAGTGGAGACTGGTGTACATAAAAGTGGCTTCAGCTGCTTTTTAAAAAGAGTCAATAGTGCCTATGGAGAAAATAGAGAAGGAGGATGTGCGCTTGACTCGAATGATTGATCCTCACAGGTTTAACAGTGAGTGTGTGGAACCATCAGCATCGTGGCCTCAAGATGTAAAAAGCCACAAGGAAGAGCTATGTCTACAATCTATAAAACTCAGTCTAAAATTTGTTTGTTAAAACTGGTTTAAAAAACTCTTACAGTAGTCCAGGTAGGAAGAACTAAAAACATGATTAATCATGAAAAAACTTTGATAACCACCATTCTTTAGCCCCTGTTTACATGACATCAGGACATTAAAACACAAAGGCTCTGTTGCGTTTTGGCATCTTATTTATACGTTAACTAGCAGGTCAAAAACGCAAAGGTTTGACAATGGGCAGCACAGTGAAACCTTTTAGAATTGCAAAATGATCATGTTCACATCAATGCAAACCGAAAACATTTTAAATATGAAGTCAGTCAGATTATATTCTGCTTGGTGTAACTCTGTGTTCTGTCTTTACTGCTGTGCTCTTCAGATTACTTAGCATGTTAAAGCAAAATCTTCTTTGACATGCATTTATGCCATTTATCCCAATAGCAAAATGCATAAAAAGGTTACAAAAACATCCTTCTGGATCGGAAAATCCACCAAATTTCACAGCCTACAGGCCTGGCTTGCGCACTCTTTTTTATTTTCTTTGAATATTCAATGGAACATATTTTTGGTAAACAGAGCCTTATAATAAAAACTGATCTGGCTAAACTTTTAGAAATGACTTTAAAGTGAATTTGAGCTGATACTCATCTGTATCATGACATGATAAGATGTGGTATAGTTTCAGAAATAATTTAAAAAAAGCTAATGATACATCCTAGAGGAATCCCACAAGAGAAAGTGTTTTTTTAATGCGACTTGATTCAAATAGCCATTGAGAGATTTCTCAGAAAGATACAAAGAAAACAATTTTAAAATACAGCTAGTAACCAGTAATGTTTTTGCTTTTCTCAAGAGTTTTACAATTGGAAAAGATTGCATAAAAACTCTTCCTAGTGAGTAAAAATATACACAATAACTCAACTTTATGAGGACAAAAGGTTATCTAACACACTATATCAATAGGTACCCTACTATCTAGAGAAAAATAACAATATAAATTAAAAAGTCAATATGCTCTCCAGGCTTTTCTCTCAGATTTTGATCGCTCACAGCCTCCTGCCCTCCTGCAAGATAACTTCGAGACATCAACAACACCCTACCCACTTTCTTCACCTTTCACATTTTTCACGCCCAATTTTCCCAGCTATTCCTACCCATTAATCTCTTTCTCCTCCCCTGCGTGCTCCATCTTTGTTTGCTCAGAGGAGGACAGGAAGTTGTCTTAAGGCGGTAAAATTGGTGTTTGTGCGTCTCTGTCAGCAGATTGAGAGCCACCCACTGGACCTACAGTATCAGAACAAATCAGACTGAGATATGGAGCTGTGCTGTGTGTGTGCGTGCATGTGTGTGTATTTCTTTTTAAAATGTACTATATCAGTTTGAGCTATGGCACTGTGGATAATTGGTTTGGTGAAATAGTGCTGAGTGTCTGTGGCTATGGTGGCCTTCTCGCATACGTGTGTGTAGGGATGTGTCTGTGTGTGTTTGTGCGTGAGTCTGCAGCATTTTATAGATAAACCAATATCTGCGCTTCCAGCCTTTACTCTATTTCACACGGAGAAGTGCTCCACAAGGAGTTTGCTATAAAGATGTTTGTCTCTTTTCTTTTCGTCCCTTCTTCTTTATTAATTAACTAATAAAAACGCTTTTAATTCATAAGCTGCCAAATCCTTATAACAAGCACCCTGCTGCTTCTTTATAGTTGTTTTGGTGTGCATTACTTTCAACAGTGTACATTAAAATTAATTCCATTTGAATGACGACTGCAACCAGCAATGTGTCTACAAATGTTTGTCAAATATTGTTGCTTTGGTGATATAAAATAGAAAAACTAGTATTAGTATTAATGTCAAAGTAATGTCAAATTTGCTTTTAAGTCTGATAAGACCTATCTTGGACTCCTTTTTCACTGGTAGGGTGTATTATGCAGCTCAAGCAGGGTATGGTGTATTTGGATGTTTTTTATTGGCCTGGGAGAAATCTATTCCTTCCTGAGCTGGGATTAAAAGCAATCTGCTCTCATCTCCTTTGGTAAACAGCAAGTCACCCAAACATCATACAAGTGTAGGTGAGGAATGGGTGGAACCAGTGTAACAGCATACCGTTAAGGTTTTAACTCATGAAAAGAGATTGGACTTGTGCTGTATTTGTTCTGCTATTTGTTCCTTCTGTGAATTAACCCAGGGCTTCAGATACACGACTCAGGTCTTCTAGTTTGTGCTTTTGTAAAAACACAACTCCTCTAAGCTAATACCTAATTCCTCTCTTAATAAATCTTCTGGACACAGTCTGGATGCGCATGGTTTTTAATCTTAAATGTTTGAGCAATATTCAAACCTGCTATTTCTAAACAATTGTGTGTGGTTGTACTTATTTAAAAAAATATATGAAATTACCACTATTGGCCTTAATTTGCATCTTTATTCATGCTGAAATTTTATAGCTCATCACAGGGGATCAGTTTCTATTATTTAAAACATGTTTTTCTACTTTATTTCTTGTTCTTTTGGGTCTTATTTCATCCTCAATAATGTTAGCATTCTCTTTGGGCACTGCCATCTTGAATCACCACAGCTGTCATGTAGTGTTTATATCAAGGCAAAATTACCGACTGTAGGAGTTCAGATTGTTTTGATCTCACTGCGTTGAGTACTTTAGGAACAAATACATGAATGCTTGGGACCCTCATGCAGACAGTATAATGCATTGTCATAAGAAGATCACAAAACCAGTCAAACTTTACTCTTGAAATATTTTTACCATTCTTTGCATCACTACAATGGGTTTGATTTTATGACAAAGCCAATTTTTGTAGCTCCTACTTTGCTTTTAGCCGTTTGAGCACCACATGAGAGGGGCAGCTGGAATTCTATGCTAAAATGTCAGAGTACTTGAAGTCGCAGACTAAGGCAACAAACCTTCATTGATCGCATGCTGCAAGCTGCAGAGTTTACAGAGTTAACAAGGTGACAAGTCTTTATTCACATTTGCCAAGCATAAATACATATTGAACTTTTTTTTTCTGACTGAAATCAAAAGCCAGATGTTATTAGGTTTTAGAGGCTTCTTGTCCAAAATGAATGGGGCTCTTTGGACCTTTGTCATAACAGCCATGTTGGCTGGCGATTAAAGGGAATGCAAAGGAAGAACCAATAACAGTTAATAATGGCTTCTGTGGATTAGGTGGCAGCAAGTCAGCATGCTTACCGCCAAGATCCTGAAACTGGACTACCTAAATGAAAGTGAGCCATTGTTAATTACACTATTGCCATATGCTGTATCAAACAAATTACTGGAATATCCCCAATGCATTCTGATGTCTTTTACATTACAGAATAATCATTGATTCAAGCAATACATCATATATTTATGTCTCATCTAATCATTTCACCTTTACCTCTACAGTCTTGTGCTGTCATTGTTAATATTGTTACTTTTTATTTCGTATTTAGCTACAGGTTTCCACAAAGCGGCAGTTTGAATTGCAAACAGTTTAATCATGTCGGTTTTTGTCATACGTTAGGGTAGCTCTTTGACACATTAGGGTGTTTTTACAATTCCCGTGGACTGCTGATGTAAATGTGAACACCATTGTAGCATAAGCATAAAGCTTCCAGTGGTTCTCAAAGGGGTCATAAGAATAACATAGCAAGGACTCATAAAACTGCATGATGTCACTTAGGAAGTGTTGAGTTTGAAAATGAAAATCTGGCAGCCTGTATATATAGTGATATGTGACCTTTGCGGTGCTTTCCCTGTCTACTGTTTAATTTCATAGGAAAATAGGACTGAATTAGCTACAAGCAAAAATCTAATTGATGTTTTCGCATAGCAATTTATATAAAATGCTTGCTCAGATAACCAAGGCTTACACAGAAAGAAAATACACAATGGAATTATACTGCATTTTTCTCATACAGTGATCGTACCAAGTAGTCTACTGCCTTGGAGGTCAGAAAATCAGAAAGCACTTGGGAGGGGAGCGACACCCGTTGCCGGAGCAATGAGAGTGACTCTTCTATCAATAATGCCTTTTCAACAACACACATTTAGTCTCCATGGTAACTAGCTGTCTTATTGACTAATGGATGACAGTTGTCTCCACAATTTTTACTTCAGTGTTGTCAGTTTATGGGTAAAGTGCTTGTGTGGTGTATTCAATAATTAGAAAAATCTTTCTTTTCTCACCAGTGTGTCTCCAGTCAGTTCCAATGAAGCTGAAAATTGGTTGATTCTGGTTAACAGCTGATTTCTGTTTGGATCTTTATTCGGTAACGCTAGTTCATCTATCTGGATTCAAATAATGTAGTGGTAAAAACCAAAATGAAGTACATGCTTCTGAAAAAATCTATTCTGTGTTCGAAGGGATGAATATAAGCAGTAAAAAAACAAAAGGTTTCTGGGTATCCTAAATAACGCCAGAATTTTTCCAAATTTGGATAAGGATGGAAAAAGAAAACTAAATGTGAAAAAATGTTTGCTCTTCCACACTGTGTCCTCCCCCATTATCTGTATATTCCATTCATTATGCAAACATTTAAATATCTGGAGCACATGAAGGCAAAAATGAACACTTTCTAGAGCAAAAGAGGCCAATGAAAATGCATTTTTGGTGTTTTCGAATTGTATTTGTTTACTTAATTTGTACATGTTAACTTCACTTTGCTTGAGTCCATCTTCTTTTATTCATCAGAGTTTATTTTGTAGATGTGAAATACAGTAATAGCTCCTTCTTTCACTGCATGCCACTCTGTGTGTGTCCAGGTGCTGCCTCGTCAGACGTGTGGCTTGTTTACTCACACCATCTACTATAAGGAGTATCCTGGTGGACCCAAGGAACTGGACAAAAGCATTCGTGGGGGAGAGCTGTTTCTAACTGTGCTACTCAACCCTGTGAGTCAGCGAAAGCTTGCACGCAGCCAAACACAAGCACTCACACACACAGACTGATAAACATTTTTTTTTTTCTTGGCCTTGAAGAAGCACCACAAGGATTTACTGCTTTAACTATAACTGTAACTTCCTTCAGTTTTGATCAATCAAATTTTTTTTGGCATTATTTCTCTGTCTGCCTCTTCTCCTGTCATGGGCAGCGTCTCATTCTTGGAGCTGTGTTCATCTCTCCACTTTAAATTAGGTCTCTCCACCGGGGGTTGCTGTCACATGCATCTGTGCACATACACACACAGGTTTTCCACCTCTCACTTACCCCTGCTGTGTATGTCAGCTCAACTTGACTCTGCTTTGAATTAAGGAACAGAATTAGGTTTTGGGTGGGAGTTTAAAAAAAAAAAAAACATCCACACGTGCGCGCCTGCATGGGCGCGCTCACACACACGGCTCAAGGCTGGATATTCAAAGAAAGTGTCCCCCTAAACATTATCTTTCACTGTCTGTGTTTCTTTCTCTGCCTTAAACCACACATGTGCAGATGCACAAACACACAAAGATGCTTATAGAGCGGCAGTAAGCTGTATTGAAGTGTCAGGTAAGGGAGTGCTGAACCAGAGGAGCTGTCAGAACTCACCCGACATCACAGAGTCAAGAGCAGCTCCCTACAATATCCCAGTCTGGCTCTTTCTTCTATCTCTGCACCAATTTGTCTCTCTCCTTCTTTTTGTTTTCCAGCTATTTTTTTTCCCTTTGTTTCTTCTCTGTCTTTTTTGGTCACACTTTTATGATGCCTTTTTCTTTATTCCTGTCTCATTATTTTCCTTACTTTCTCAAGTCTCTCTCTTTCTTGTGTTCTTTAAGGTTTTATTTACTAAGTATTCTTTTTTTCCCCCTTCTGCTCTTTCTTTCCCCTCCTTCTACCTCTGTGTGTGTAAGTGAATCCACTTTTTCTTCTTCTGAGAAGAAGGTCTTGCCTGTTTAAAAAGATCCTAATAGATATTGGCAGAAAAATGCTTGTGGTTTCCTGCTTACTAGTTAAGAAAAGAGAAATGACTTTTTTATCCAGCTCTAATGAATTCCCTAATTGCTTTGTATTGCGCAGCTCCCACCTTGGACAAAGGATCTCTAGAAGACAAAGAGGTTTTACATCTCCCCCAGCAGCAATGACAAGTTTCTAATAATACATAGCAAAAATGTCATCAAAGCTGAAAAAAATGAAAGAAGGGTTATCTATGTTTTTCTAGTCAGCAAAAGCAGGGATAGTGAGGTTAGTTGGAATGCATTGTTAGGCTAAGAGAGGTATGTAAGCACAAGCCAAAGTGTCTGAAGTTGTAGTGCTTTATAAAAATTAAAGAATATCATTTTGCATACTATAGCCACCCGAAGGGATATAAGACAAAAATCCCGTTTCGGTACGTTTTCGGTTACCTTGAGTCAAGAAAAAGAAATAAAAAGAAGGTTTAAAAGTTTAAATCAATATGGAGTGATGTACCTGTTGTGTGTGTTTGAAATTTGGTGCCTGGTTCTTAGAACATCGTGGTACCATTAGAAATAAGATTGAAAACTGTGTTTGGAAACAAAAAAAAAATCTATGTAAGACATGGTGGTTGCTGTGGTACTGGTACCTTCTTAATTTTATAAAAATATCTGCTTTAAGGTACCAAAGGATAGGATAGGATAGGCTGAGACAAGATAAGGCATGGATAGAATGAAAAGATGCTGTAGCTTGGCTTGTTTTATTGCTTATAAGACAAAGGTGCAGCTAGTGCTTTATTTAATTTATATTGTCATCTTAGCTTGAGCTAAAAAAAAACTTCAGTGAAAGATTTACACCCCTTTTTGCTAGACTTACCTCTCTCACATTTCTAATCTATTGTCCTCCTCACTCAGAGCCAAAACAAACGACACTAAGAGACACTTTTGTATCATCAATAAACCCGCTAATAAACATAGCAGTAATTTTTTTTCCCCTAAATGAGAGCTGTCTGCCCTGACTGAAACACATGCACAGTTCACACATACAGGTGCAAAGATGATTCATGTTAGTGTCTCTGTGCAGTGTTTCAATTTGCAGACACAAAAGCTTAATTAGTGTGCGCACTTTGTGCCTAATCAATAGTGCTCTGTGGCTCGTTGCTTAAGTCCCCCTGGGTGTTTCCTTTTGTTTGATGATCTGCCCGTCGGTAACAGTGCCACTTCCTGTCGAATGACTCTAAATCACTTTTGGCATTTTGTGGCAGTTTGCCACAGACAGCGACCAAAAGTACGTGGATGTGTTTGCATGTTTGATTGCGTGGCTGTGAAGGTGTTCATGCAGCACGGTCACGGAGCTCGGCTCTTACATACAGTACACAGTACACTCGACAATCGATTGGACTCTGCAAATAGCCAAAAGGGCACAAGTCATTCCCCAATAAATGGTCAGAGAGATGTTGAGAAAGGAGAGGAGAGGAGATGGGGAGTGGTGGGAGAGGCGGGGGGAGCCGGGTGAGAAGGTGGCAGACAGATTGAGATTTAATTTTCAGGTCACGGCATCTTGTGTCACTTGAGAATCCAGACACATACAGAGAGGAAATGATGCACATATAGCCCCCCAACACAAACACACAATAGAGAATATTGTTGTGAACTGAAAGCACCAAGTATGTGTGGGCGGGCGGGCGTGTGTGTGTGTGTGTGTGTTTTAGAAATATCTGTGTATAGCTGGCATAAACAGAGCTTTAGACATATATCAGGTCTGACATTTAGCTCCGCTTAGCTCTACCACTAAGCTTATTAGCTGAAGACCAAATATCAGCACAATCTCCCCTTCTCCTGTGTTTTAGCCACTTTTCACCCTCAACGTACAGCACTGATATTGTCACTGCTTTGGGTGTTTTCTCTTTCTCTCCCATTTTCTCCTCCTCTTTTCATCTCAGCAATTCTCAACCTCTGCATGTTGACTTTGCTCACACGTGTGAATCTTTCCACACCTCTTTTTGTCTCATTTCCACTTCTTCCCTCTTGTTCTCAGGAGTCCCGCTGATCGCAACTGAAGGCTTTGGCATCTCATCAACACATACAAGCTCTCTCAAAAACAAAGGCTCACACACAGGCACACAGTAAACTACAATACAAACTGGGAAGACATTAGTAAGCGACAGAAAAGCAGTGAAAGCTGGTCTAACTGAAAGGGACAGTAGTTGTTGACAGAAACAGACAGAATGCATTTCACTAAGATCATTTGCTGTACTTATGTGCCGCTTTCAGTTGTCTGCTGGTGTGACAAACAGACTGAGATGAACTGTGAGAGGAACAGAGAAAAAGGCACTGCAGGGTTGAGAAGATGTGGGACAATGACTGAAAATGAGACAGAATGAGGGAGTGGGGTTAGAATAAGCAGTTATCTTTTTAGGAGCAATAACAATTCAATCACAGTGAAATGTATGCAGAACTAAGTGGCCAGTAATGGGAGACGGGCTTAAATGAACATGAGCTGACAGCGGCAGTCAGAAGGCAATCGGACAAACACAAGAGTGCAAAAGTTACTCAACAGGACAGTTTCAGTTCAGATTCGATGAAATTATAACCAAAAACTGAAAGCTTTCTTTCCCATTTCTGTTTGAACTGAAGTAACAGAGAAATAAAAAATATAGTTCAACCTTAAGGCATAATGACGTTCATGTTTTTGAAGAAAAGTTCATAATAAATAAAAACCAAGTCAATAAGTACTTTGTAAATCAGTCAAAATATCTAACCCGACCTGGCCTGAGCCCATAGACATTGTGTCTGAGCCCCAGCTAATGCGACTAATTAGAGGTTCGACCCCGAAGTAAACCAGATATATTATTTTAGAGAAGGTTTTACTGCTTTTGTTTTTAGACCACAATTTGAATAAGTAGTGTAACTTCTCCTGTTTTAGCTCTGTTTTGTTGCTTGTTGTAAACCCGGGGGGAATCAAGTGCAAATCTTCTGGCATGTGTGATCAAGCGATGCCGGCTTGTTACAGTCCAATAAACTTCTGCACTTACTTTCTTTTTTTATTTATTAATCAGGTTAAACTACCTACTCCTCTCTTTAGACTATGATAAGTAGATTACTACAATTTTATATTGTGCATTTTGTTTTTTTTTGTTTTTTTTTTTGTATTCTTATTCAGAACTTGCTACAGAAGCTTGAGCCCGAACCGACCATCAATCATATAATTTTGGTCTGGCCCAGGTTCGAGCTATAAATCTAAACTTTACAAGAAAGTTGCTTATATCAGAGACTTCTGATATTTGAGGGAGAAACATGACTTGTTTCTGTAGAGCTGCACCAATAATTTGGAGATTAAATGTTTCACAGTTATGTGTATAGCTTATGATGCAACCCTGATTTTCATATTGCATGAGTATCAGATTAAAGGGTGTAAAATTAACACTGTTCTGTTGCATCAGGATAGTGGTTTTTCACCATGATGTCATGGCCTTGTTCCTTTTTTATTATGCTTAAGCATTCCCTGACCATGTCGGGAAGGAAGTACGCAGTTTTGAGTGTCCGAAAGTGGTCAAATAATTATTACCTGAACTTATCAGAAAATAAGTCAAATTCTCTTGCCTTGTCAACCTCTTGCCTTGTGCACAATGAGAGGAGTGCATCTTTATCATTGCAAAGTGTCTGCATAACCCAGCATGAACTTAAAGGGGCATTTGGGTCTCTACCGCTTCTAGAAACAGTCCAAGCACTTAAAAAAACATCCAGCTGTTTTCTGGAAATAAATTCAAGTTTTTTGGCCATTTTAAAACTTCACAAATATAACATCACAAATCAGTGATGGGGTACAGCCCCTCACTTAGTAACCCAAGCAGAGCTGGCCAAGAAGACAAATGTTCTGTTGTCACTTACCATCCAGAAACCACTTACAGGCTCCTTGGTGCTTATGCAGGAGGCTCCAATTCTGCTTCTGGGTCTGAGTCAGAGTCAAAAGATGTGCCATTGTACAATTGTGCATCTGTTTGTAGCCATTTTGATGTGTAAAAAGCACAAGTGTAACATGTAGTTGTGGGGAACTTCCAGCAGTAGCTTATTTGGATCTAAAGTGACGAGAGGTCCTAATACAGATCACAATAGGCAGACCTGACCAGGTGAAATCTCACAATTTCAGCAAAAAAAATGTATAGAACATGATTTGTAAAGCCCATAGACCTATCCTAAATGGTTCAAGAAAACATAATAGGTCCCCTTTAATTAACATTATTATATACTATCAAATTTGTGTGTTATTTGCTAAGTAGAGTATAATAAACTTGTGACTGTTTTTATTGATCCTTCATGTGGAACCAGACAAGCTGGCAGACAGTCAGAAGGGAGGATGGACAAACAGATTCAAACAAGAATTAAGTAATACCTTCCAAAATGCAATCATATTAAGGGGGATTGGAATATGTCACAAACTCAAATACAAGAACACATGTTCTTCTAATCTTGCAAGACACGCTGACTGTCTGCCTGAGTTTCTGCATGCTCGTGCGTGTTCTTGCATGCATGTCCTTTGAAGAACATCACTCCATGTCAGGCTGACATGTTTCATTAGGGCATCTAGGTCAGTGAGAGATCTGGAAGAGGAAGGGAAGGAAAAAAATATATAAAGTGACTTTTTGGAGCAGAGTAGAAAGTGAGAGTAAGACATCAAACTGATGAAAGAAGCGGAGGGAAATAGAGCTGCATAGTAGCAATGAGAAGAAAAGATGAGGAGTAAAGATTAAAAGTAATAGGCTGAGAGGTTGTTTTTATATGGTCTCAAATCTTGCCTGGACTGGCAAGATTTGAGTCCATATAAATACAACCAGTTCTATTTTGAAGTAGTTTCCTTTTTATTAAAGGCCCATATGGGACCCAAAGCAATTCAGTGCTCAAGAAACACAGAGAAAAGGTTTGGATGGTTCAGTTAATTGAATTCTTAGCCACAGCACGTTCTTCCACCGGGGGGCTTGGAGTTTTTACCTCAATGGGAGATTAACACCCTCTCAAGTGGGTTTTTACTTTTTTCTTTTTTAATTTAGACTCACCTGCCAAGGTTATTCTCTTTTTGTCACCTCCCCGATTTCTTCTCTCTATTCTTCAGTTTTTTTCCCCCTTTTTCTGCAGCTCTTCAATTACAAACACAAATCATCCCCTCTTTCCCTCTTTGTTTAATTTGGCTGCCACCGCTCAGGCCTCATAATGAATGTTTCCATGTGCTGCCATAGCCAGACCTCTCTTTCTCCCTCTCTTTCTCCCTCTCTTTGTCCTAACTGTATGCACCTGCAAAACACCCCACACACAACCACACACAGCAACCTGTTTCCACACAGCCTGCAAAGTCAGACATCATAGGCTATTGAGGGGTTTGAAGGGGACATAAATCACTTTTTGATCACAGTGTTTCCTTTCCGAAAAAGGCACAGAACAAAAATGGAGACTTTTCTTATCTACTCTGCTCAGATTTCTTCTATGTGCTACACAGTTTGGATCCCCTCCAGTCCACCTTTATTGGAGGGTGCTGCTAAATATTATGTCTTCATTACAATTTGAAGACATTGCTACTGAGTTGTTTCTGAACGCTTTGAAGGAGGAGATCTCAGGTTTTTGATAGTGAATTTTATTGGAGATGAGGGCCAAGTGGACCGCTTTCTCCCCTGGTGTATTTATCAAATGTTCCTGTCAGAGTGCTTGGCGATACGCTGACAATGGCTCCACGATCCTGCTCTTACATCAGCTACATTGACACAATCCTGGTGAAAGCCAGAATGCTGCACTGCTCATTTGCCCAAAATCCATAAGAAGGGCTGTAGCAGATCCACAAAGTGCTGTGGCACACATCAATGCACAAATGCATAAACATTTGTGATAACATGTTCGTCTGCTTCGACACGTTCAAATCTGCTCTTTTTCCCTCGAAAAGCAGAGTCTGTATACATGCATCAGCTCACCCTCCTGCTGTTTCTCACTCTCTCACATGCTGACACGTGTTCCCTCCATCAGTGTGCAGTGTTCCCAACAACTTTCCAGGTCAGTCGGACGCTGATCTATCAAGCTCCGACAGCGTGTCTCTATTCATTTACAGGAAATCTGTGCTGCTAGAGAGTCGCACCCTCTTTTATCTGCAGAAAATTTACTGTATAGACTTGCTAAAATTAATTTTGGCAATTCGATTCACAATTTTAAAGTCATATTTTATGTTGATTCATTGCACAGAATGAATCAGTTTTTTACTTCAACAAGAAGTTGATTGGCTGGTTGGCTCTACAAAAGAGGGAAGTTTAATGTTACCCATGTTGCATTGATGACTTTGTCTATATATGGACATGACAGACCCTATCTAATACATTTTTTTAAACAAAATGATACAATATAGATTACTTTAACTAGGATCAACTAAAATTAAATGAAAAATTAATGGGATATACCCCACAGTGAGACTAGCATGTGTATGTGTGTGGAGGAGAGAGTGAGTGCTTTTTAAGATGAAGAACATTAAAGACTGAAACACCATAACTCAAGCGAATCCAGACACCATCATTAGATCCAACAAATAATTCATATCTTAATGGCTGATGGTAACGTTTTATCTAAAGATGTTTCCATAACTCTGTGAACAAAAAGGAGTACAGCACAAGTTGGGGTGTGCATGCGCGTGTGTGTGCATTTGTCTGTAACAGCTATCTTAGCTTGTCTCTTTGATCAGCCTATAAAAGCAGTGAAGCGTGGACAGATAGCCTGGACCGACACACCATTGCTCCTCCACTCGCTTTGAGTGTCTCCTTCCTCCTCACACACATTAACCACCGCAAACACACTCTGACACACTGTCCCGCGTGTATACGCATCTCTCCCGTCTCCCAGTGCCTCCGAGGAGTATCGTGCTGCGTCCTCAGCTTTATCTACCAGGAGCAGTGAATGCATCAGTCTCATTTTATCTGTTTACCTTTTATTTTTGCACTTCAAACTGTGTACATTGTGCTGAAACTTAATGTAAGATTTCACCTAACAAAAGCAACTGATAGGAGATGTTGATTCTTGGAGGACAGCCAAAATGCTCTGGACCCATACAACTGATGGCTTTCCATGTATGTATTTTCACATACATGGAAATAATCTTTTTTCTTGAGGTTACAGTGGTAAACGTGAAGACATTTACCACAGGAGTTGGATTGATATAAGGTTCTGTAATGATAAAGGAGTTGTTATAGATGTAATAGTTCCCTTACCTATAATAAGGGTTGCCACTCTTGTTGGGTGAGACTGAAGATTTTCCTTTATCGGTCATTCTGCAAAGATAAGTATCACTCCAAATAACAAAAGTTTCTGCTCTCATAACAAAGCATTTTTTACACACTGCTGCTTGTAATTGGGCAATTTTTAAGTCGGCGGCACTCGGAGAATTCTCTCTGCAGATGCATGGCTTTTAATGTTCGAGAACAAATACAAATATGACAATGACATTAATCTTTTTAAATATACCATGAAGAATTAACAGTGCAGCCTATCAAATTGTTTTCATGGTATTATCGAGAAAAACTTACTTTGTAGCAGTTGATTTAAAATAAAAAAAGGTATAGTTTTCAAATCTGCCTGTAGCAGATGGTGTTATATCACAGTTCCTTTGTAGAAAAGGGAATAAATCCTCAAAGCAATGGATGGTTCACAGCTGGTCAGACATCCCATAAGTTTTTACCCCTTCAAAAAACTCTGACTGAAAGTGTTTATAGCCGTGGGACACAACACTATGTTAGGAGATATTTAAATCTCTGGACTTTCATAAAAGGGTAAACTGAGCATTTGCATATATGCTGATACGATGTAGTTATTAAACGTGATCAAAAAAAAAAAATTAGGAGCAACCTGGCATAGTCATGAACACGTTGGTAAAGCATTATTAACCCAGTGATGTTTGTTTTCCTATGACACTGAAATGTAAGTCAGATATGCAATAGTGTGGTAAGATAATAGAAGATCTACTGAATTATTTATAAAAACATTACAGAATCCCAATTCCCAAAACTCTGACTTTGTTATCCCTTTGACTTTGTTATATTTTCTGTTTCTTTCTCCTCTCCAGATCAGCATATTCATGACCCACCTCTCCAACTACGGCAACGATCGACTGGGTCTCTACACGTTCGTCCACCTGGCGTCCTTCCTTCGCTCTTGGACCAACCTGAAGCTCCACACCCTACCGCCTCTACAGCTCGCGCACAAGTACTTTCAGCTTTTTCCTGAACAAAGGAACCCGCTGTGGCAGGTGTGTTTACATGGGTTCATGCCACACACGTACGGGCTTGTGTTCTCCGTGTCTTCTCTGTGTTTGATTTTGTTACTGAAAAGATATTCTTTTGTATTTAAATTTGTGAAGACATCATGCTGTATTCTGATGCACGGAGAACAAAAAAGAATAGATAAAATAGATAGTACTTATTGTTTCTTATTGTCCTTTTTGATGCAGGGATTCATTAAGTTTACTTCAGATAACTAAAGTCTGAATCTGTTACTGCATTCTGACTCCTTTGTGGAAATGTTTGAGGAGGCATTTACAGCTTATATGGATTTGTGACGTGTTCAAAGCCAGAAAGGGCTCAGCAGACTATTCATTCCTCTGTTATATATCACTCTGTTCTTTATCGCCTCACTGAGGTGGGTTACTTGGCATGTTTGTTTTCTTTATGTTTAACATCTAATCACTCTTTTTCGGCACCGTTTTGTAGAACCCGTGTGATGACAAACGGCACAAAGACATCTGGTCTAAGGAGAAAACATGCGACAGGTTGCCTAAATTCATGGTGGTCGGCCCACAGAAAACAGGTAAGATGAAGATATGCCAACAATCAGACATGCACATGTAACACAGAGGCTTCTCCTGTGTGCACAGGTGTCTGCAGCAGAGCCTTTTCATATAATCCCCCATACTCCTTTACCTCTGTCAGAGGGAGACAAAGGAGGAGGCTCCTTCCTCTTTTCTTCCACCCACATGCTTTCTCCTTTAGACGCACAGTGGTACCAGTGTCTCTGTCTTTCTTTTGCTTTGACTCCATCAAAGAGACTGAAATAGAGGAGCTTATTAAAAATGTGTGTAAATTCTGGATGCAGGGCAGGAAAGGGACTTTCTTAGATAAGACTTGGATCCATCCAAAAGAGGTGAAATCAAAAATTGGGGGAAATAAAGCATTTATAAGGTTTGTGTTATTTGTGTACACCCCCCCCCCCCCACACACACACACACATATATATATGTATATATATATAAAATTAAAGTGCATTTTTCTTAATGAAATTACTTGAAGGTTGTATTTTTCTAGATTTTCCAGAAATTATGCTACTGCAATAAAATAAGACCACTTAAAAGTTTTTTTTTTTTTCTCATAAAGGTGCCAATGAATTTGGCACCTGTATGAGTGTTATAGTGCTATAGTTTTGAAAAAGTAGATGTGGGTGGGTTACAACAGTAATTGTTATGCTGTCTGGTGCTGGATGCTGGCAGCAGATCTACTCTGATAAAATCTGTAGATGCTTGGGATCAGTAAAGCTGCGTAAACACCTTTTGCTTTTTTCATTGTCTCTTGTTTATGACGTCGCAGTCGGTATTGAGGTGCCACGGGGAATAACTTACATCAGCAAGCAATATCTTGGCCTGAAATTATGGTACTGATTACCCTTTTTACTATTAATAGGTACATTTCAACTTCAATGCTACAACTAAATCTTTTCCCATTGTTTAGCGGTAAAACATTGGATTGTTGATCACTTATTTGTGATATTTATCAGTGACTTCAACATCTTTGTCGATCTTTACTGAAACACATTGTGAGAAAGTAGTTAACCTTCATCATCCGAAAGATTTTGAACACCAGTTGTAAAATCCTGAGGAGTACTGAAACTAGCATTCTAAGGATAAGAAGACAGAAAATTGATACCACTTCTAGTTTCTGTGCTAAACAAGGCCAGAAACTATGCAGGAGTGTCTAACCTCTGAAGTTTGAGCGTTCAAACAGGCCTTTGAAACGGTCACACCTCTGAAGTGGACTTTGTTTGAAATTCACCGCACATTTCCCAATATGTGACTGACAGACAAATGTGTTGTGGAGACTATTCTTTTTATTCAGAACCAATTGGTGGGCTTTGCTGAGGTTTTCCTGTACCATATTTCTGTCAAAGTATTGTTATGACTTTTGGATCTTTAATACAGAAACATAAAAGCTTGAAAACAATAACAGATTTGCATATTATAATTTATAATCCACAAAACTTCCTCTTTGTCGCTATTCTACAAGGGTTCAAATGCATTACCAGGTCTGACCAGTTACCATTCTGGTCAGATGTTTACAAACATTCATCACCGTTGTGTCTGTAAAAATAATTTGGAGCTTTTAATTATCCAATTGATCTGTTTTTAAGGTGACAAAACAGTTTTTTGATGTGTTTTGGGATCATTGTCCTATTGGAACATTCAATTATATGCAGGCTTCAACTATCTGGCCTAAACTGTCAACCCTGATAAAAAAAAATTGGACATTTCACCTGGCTGCTGAGAGACCAATGCATACATTTAAAACAACTCTTTTCTAAAACTTTGACATTTGCAGCTGCCCACATGAACAGGCTGAATAGTTTCAGGTGAGAGTTTTTATTTGGCTGCTGTTCCCTATGAGCCCGCCGCCTACCGAGGTATCCAGAACCACAATGATCCCAGACACATATGTCTACAACTAGTTAAAGGAAATTTATGTACAATTAGTGGGGTTTATGTACATTTTTTTATCTGCGTGTAGCAAACAAATGGTTTCAGTTGCATAACTACATGCTGTATACCTAAATTTGAGTTTTTCGTGGCACCTACTCAGACATTACTAGTAAGTGCTACTTACTTCCTCACTTGGACTGAATTGTTTATCAGGCAAAAATAAGATTTTTGAGCATTTATTATTTATATATCGCCCTCAGATTCAAGATTGCTTTGACTTTTAAAGTCCTCGACGTACCTCGGCTCTCTGGAATAGGCTTTTAAAGGTTTGTTCATCTGAGTCAACTGTCACTGATATGTCAAATAGTCTACACTCCCAGACAGAGCTTGTGCAAGGCACACGATATGAAATTTGACTTTCCAAAACAATAACGTGCTTAAAATTTCTCATAGCAAAACCAAATGCTTTTAGCGTTCCGTCTGGTTCCCTGATAGCTGTAACCTTTTGAGTCTAAGCCCAAAATGGAAAAACATCAACATTTTCACACAGCTGAAATGAAAATGAAGTGCTAAAAAGGACAGCTTGCACCTTCATAGAGTACAATTTAACCACAAAGAATTCTACAAATTAAAACAGGCAATTTAAATGTCTCGATTTGAAAAAAAAATTAGCTCTTTAAAAAAAAAAAAAAGCAAGTGTTTGAAGTGCTTGCTTAACATTTTGGCTTTGCCGGCAGAGCATCTCGGGGTTAACCTCTAAAAACGACACAAAGCTGTCACTGAAACAAGTTATTTTGATGGACTAACCATTGTTGAGAGCTGCTGTCAGCTCGAGTAACTTTGTCTTTCTTTCCCTTCTCTTTTCTCCCTTCTAGTCTTGTTTTAAAGCAAGCACCTTCTCATTACTTTGCTGTCTTCACTCTGATAAAACAAAGATGTGAATTACTTGTGAATCCAAAACTGCTATTTAAATCTCTTTAATTTATGATTTATGCATGCAGTCTTTTTTATCTGTGTTTATAAATACTGTAGATGTGGGTTGTCTATGTATAGCAAATGTGCTAAAGTGTCATAAATTGAAGGTTCAAGAAAAAAAAAATCAATTCAATGAAGAGAGGACATTTGTAGGCATATACATTAGTTTCTTTTAATTTACCTGTGTGGCAAGAATTATTTTGTACTTAGTAGTGTATACAGTAAATTTAATTTTGATTAAAAATGTGCATATTTTTCAAAGCAAGCTAACACCCCGTCCACAAGGGAAATTTTTTATTTTATTTTTAATTGATTTTTTTAAATTTGTTGTCACTGTTTTCAGAATGTTTCATCTACACAGAAATGCAGAAAATGGCCCAAACTGTTTTTTTACTCCGCCAGACCAATAAGTAGGATTATAAAATTGTTATAAAACAGGATTCAGTTTGGCTTCTAGCTGAAAGGAATGATTTATTACCAATTTATGTTTTCATAAACAGGATGTTTCACAATCCTGAAATTATGAATTTCAGGATTGTTAATCTGTTGTTAACAATCCTGAAACTTTAAAGTTTCAGGATTGGTATAAAAGTATGAGGACTTTTATACCAACTCTCTTGTCTGTTTGAAATGTAATTTATTTGTGTAGAACTTTTAATGTCTACCGAAAAAAACACATGAATGTAAGACTTCTGGATGGGCAGATTTTTATCCTTTGACTTGCTGAGAGGTTCATAGGAGTTGGGTTGTAAGGTCCACATGAGTTTGATCTGTATCTGGAGAGAGCTGACAAGTGTGGACCTGGAGGCATTCTGTGGAAGGTACTGTGGCGTAAGATGTTCCAGAGTAGGTCCTGCTATGTCAAAGAGGGGACATACTCGGATGCCTCGCTTTGAAACGTGAGGATTTCATCTCTTCTTTTTGCAAATAATGTGTTTTCGTTGGTATTTTCAATCCATTACTTTCAACGCACAGAGCTCTGATATCTGAGGGAAGGTTGAGACATTGACTCAATATTACAAAAGTAGTAGTGGTAATGTTTATTAATATATATCGATGGGCTGAAGTACAGACGCTGCTCTGCTGCATCGTGTCAGTATAGGTAGTAAAGGCATCAATTTAGTATACCTCTTAAACGCCTACCTTAGGGGGTTTTCCCAGAATGTCCCACTGAGAGAGAAACCTCAGAGTAGACCCAGAATCTGCTGTAAAGTTGTAAAAACCATGTGGATAGAGAGAAGGGTAGAGTTTGTAATCATCCAAAAGTGTGGATGAAATTGTTTGGGTTAGACAGGCATCCATTATAATTCTGTTGCTTACTTTTAGTCTAAGAGTCTGGTCACTGGTGAAGTTAATGTCAGAAATATTTATTTTCTGAACCTCACATTTGTCATGTGAAAGGCAAGATCCAATGACAACTGAAGAACTTTGTATGCATTTGTCAGCGAGTAATGTAAATTAGAGTGACTGAGAGGAAATGAATGTAATTGATGTTGATCTGTTGAAAATAAAATCATTCGCAACAAATAAATTTCCCTTGAGTCATAAGGATTTTCCTGAGTGAAATTCCCAATTAGGCAGGCTGCTGTTGTAGGAATTGCATGGGGATCTATTGAGTTTAATATGAGATAAAAAGGTTTTCATTTTTATGTCATGGTAAGCCAATTGAAACCAAATAAAAATCAGCTGAGTATGAAATAGCTTAAATTTCATCTAGAGAGTGCAGACCCCCAGTGCACGAAAAGCACAATCTGATGCTTGTAAAGAGGCAAAATATGCTTGAAATTTTATTTAGCAAATGTATGGACTTTAAACCTGACAGGATTAAGTTTTACCATTTGACTGTGAAAGAAATGTCATTTATTTTAGCTTATGAAATCTTAAAAAGAAACTAAAATCTGTTGAGTATAAACTGCAGCTTGTATCTACCAACATGGACAAGTCAAATCTTTTGAGGACAAAAGATTTTTATGGTTGGAGAAAACAGTGGGTGACTTTTTTTTTTTCTTTTTGCCCTGAGGACATGAATCACAGATACAGGAGTTAAGGTGAGGCTTCAAAATCCAAGAAAAGTGATCCAACTCTCATGCTGAGGCGTCTGTTGCTTGTGGAGCTCCTGCATTATGCAAAGTGAATGGTAAAATGAATTATTGTTACCTTCAGATTCCTAAACTTCAGCACAAATTAGCAGCTTGATAGTTGAAAGTTGGGTAAGAAAATTATTCCAATCATATGTAATGAATAAAGCAACATTAAGCTTACTAAAGATGTATATGCAATTAAAAAGAGCCATTTATGATCATCAATAATGTCTAGTGTGTCACCAGCTGAAATACAGATGTTCCTACGTTTATTTAATAGTAATCCAACCGGAAGCAGTTAGATGTTAGCTTTCCATTTTTAATGGATGGATAAAAAGTTATCCAGCAAAATAGGCAATAAGTGAGTAAAAAGTGGTGAGTGGCTAGCACCTTGCTCAAGGGCACTTTAGCAGGCTGAGAGGAGGACGTGGGGGGCTGATGGAGGGAGAGGAAACAGGAAACATGAGATGCCTCCTGTATCATGATACCTGATCACGGCAAATTAAAATACACCCGCTCACAAAGCAGGGGTTACGATCCCGCGTGGTGTATTTATACGCAAGTTAATCCTCCATGGCAACGTTGATGTTATAGTTTTGATTAGGGTGCAGGATTGGTCAACAGCAGCTGACCGCGCCCTCAACCTTATAAGCTACCTACTAAACTATTACCATCAAGTATCGGGGGAGAGGGGGGTGACGGCTCTGCTGCTGTTGCCGCTGCTGCTGCCCTCAGTGCGGCGGAGGAGAGAAAGCATCTTTGTCTGCACAGAGCAGCTCTGCTGGGCTTCCCTGCCTGTCTGCTTTCATCTACACAGCAACATCTAAAGATAAGGGAGATTCTTTCTGAAAACGGGGTTCGCGGATTCATCTGCCGCATTCATCTCTGCTGAAATTTTCGGACTTTTCCTCCCCGTTTCCTTCTCTCTTCCTCTCTCTCTCTCTCCATTGTGCTTTCCGGGTTTTTTTTTGTGTGTGTGTTTTTTTTTTTTTTTTTTTTTTTTTCTGTTGCCTTGCTGGAATAATCCAACCCTCCCCTCTGTATCCATGTGTCGGATCGCTGGATGATGCACAGGTAAATGACACCACGCACCTCCTACACACAAACGACCTTACGGACGGAGGTAATTGCTTTTTTTTTTTAAAGCATTCCGCAGCGGAAAGCCACATTATACACGCCGTGTATTTGTGTTTAAAGCTGCGAGGCTGTGGTTCTTTTTTCCTTCTTCTTTCTTTCTTTCTCCTATGTCAGTGATTTGTTTTCTGTTTCAATTCGGGGGCTTCTCATTTACTTCTTCTTCGGGGTGTCTTTTGGAGATCTCAGTCTCTATGCAGGTAAAGGTGATCTGATTTCTTTCAGATTTTGCATATATTTCCAGTCAGCTCAGCTGGGTGGAAGAGGACAGAGGTATGGTTTCAAAATCCCAGCACGGTTTTGCGGATGAGATCGCCTAATTGCGTGCCGGAAGACATGCCCCGTGGTCGGGCTGTACATGCACCACATACTGTGGGGGCTTTTCCTTTGAATGCATACAGAAAACTGGCATGATTTCAACAGATCCCACGTACCAGGCTGACTGGTGAAGATGCTAAATATTTTATGGGGAGGGGGGAGAAGAAAAGGGAAAAAAAAAAAAGTGAAGTTGAGGTGGTCTTTGAGTCATGCAGCAGGCAGGGCCCTTGTCTGTAAAATGCTCGAGGTAGCCTATTTATTATTGAAGGGGATTTTGCGTTCTGTGCCAGAGGACCAGCTAGTTTAAAGAAAAACAGAAGGAATGAGAGCGGGAACAGGGTGGAACAGTTGCAGCCCGTTCAGCTCTAAATATGATGATAAAATTTGAGAAAAGTTGCCATTCCTTCCAGCGTTTATGGTTGCAAAAATCAAATTGTGTGGTTTGCATCTTAGGAGGTGTTGTGGTTCAAATTACAGCTTGTTCTCTATCGTCTTCAAAATACATTTGCTTTATTTAATTCCCAGTTCTAATTTACAACCCCTCACATTATAACTAGATTATTGTGACTGAGCAGAGGGAAACAGCTTATTTAATCACCACCTATTGTTTATTGGAAGGCACAAATTGTCGTGGTGCACTATTTGGATGTTACTTTCCTCCTCACTGGTGTTTGTTTTTATTTTGTGTATCTTTTGTGTCTTGAATATTTTTTTTTATAGAACAGTAGTGACTCTGATCACAGCTTGATGTTTCCCCCTTAATAATTAGATTAATTTATCCAAAAACTGAGGGGAGGTGCCCAAGGGGGCTGCTGCCGCTCTTCTCAAAGGGAGTGTGGCTGCCCTCCTTGCACCTCCTGTAAACCAATTTGCTTTGCAAATTCAGCTCCACCTGTGATCTGATGCATACTGTTACTTGTCTTCGTCGGGATGGAACAAAACATCCAGCTCAAGACATTAGGCAATAAACGAAGTTGGGTTCACAAGATTTTTTAAAGATATTATTAAGCAATAGTATTTCTGGTAAAAATCCTTACTTTATATATTATTTATACAAATAGAGTAATCTCATAGTGTTTGAAGAATCTCTAATCTAGGTTGGACATTGAAAATGCTCCTTTTTTGTGTTTTTAATTAATGTCAAACTAAAATCTCTCCAGTGAAGAATTACCCACTTTTAGTTTTTTCAGTTGAGGTATTTTAGATTTTCAACTAGAGATGATTAAATATAGTCTTTAAAAAAGTCAGATGCAAAGATCAGCTCTAAAGCAGATGCTAACTTTAGGATAGTTAGCAGCTGATAGTTATCCAGTCGCTGTATACTTACATTGCTTACGTGTAAGCTTCATTTTTCTGTTGGACCCTCCTTCAGTTCCTTTGAAAAATAGAGTTGTCGGTCAGCACAATGCAGAGTTTTTTTTTTTCACTGAGGCAATATAACAACATCTGGTTACATCCCTAAATTGTTGATCCAAATCAAATCCGAAACAGTTAAGATCAATTTAATCCTATACAAACTGTGTAATGGACCTTTAATTTAACACCCACAGGAAGCTCCGAAGCAGATGGGAAACATTGCGTCATTAGTGGCTGATGGCTTTGCACACACTGTAGTCTCACAGTACTTACAAATCATTTGTGTCTTGTCTATAACTCTTTTAATGCTTCTATACTGTGCACCCAAATGCTATTTGACCCATAGCCAGAAAGTAATGAGTGCTTTTGTTCAGCAGTCCCAAACAGAATTCTTCTTTAGTCGACTCTGGCAAAAAGTAAACTCAAGAACTACATCCTAGCTTAAAAAAAAGATAAAAATAAATACATAAAATCTATCCCACCATAAACACAAGAGGTTTGTCAAGGTTTTAAACAGTTAATAAATTTTTCAGCGCTACCCCACCTGTTGCTGCGCATTGATGGTCAGCTGACATCCTTATGCTTTTCAGACACATGAGGCAAAGTTGATCTTCTGGAAATATTTCCAGATGCTGCATACTTTTTCCAGTTGTGAAAAGTATAGAGTATCATTGTGCCTAAGCTTCAAAACAACGAAAAATATTATAATATTGCAACCAATATGTTTTACTATTTCAGCTGTAGCAGGAATAATTGCTGGTTTTCTGTTTTACATAACTATAAAATCATTTTATATATTTTGGTCAACATTACCGTACCATTAGATTGTCATACCTGCCCAGGCCTACTAGTTACTGCGTAAAGTACTAACCTTCATATCATATTCATAATAGTAGCTTACACTTACCTAACTAGATAAGGTCATATCCTAACAGCAACTATTAGATTGCGCTTTTGGAGACAGACTTCGTCTCGCTTTGATGAGAAATATCATGGTGTTTTAGTAGTGCAAGGACCTGAGGATTCATTGAATAGAATGACCAAAATAAATTATTTTGCAAAGAAAGAAATGGGTTAGGGACCTCCAGTATATGACCCACATGTGTAGCCATTTTAGCATGTAATCTGCCACCACCTCATCTCAAGACAGCACTTTTTTTTTCCTCCACGCTTTTAAATCCCAAAAGCTGGAGCGGACATACTTGAATAATGCTGGTCTAAAATATGTTGTTTGTTTTCCTAAACAAACAATGCATGAAAAAAAGGAAGCCATGGGCTGCACTCATTCAAAATTAGGTATTGCTAAGATCATAGTTACAGACTTTTGAGAACTAAGCTTTAGTTGCATTCAGATTCTTAATGGATTTACTAATCTTACAATTTCCGATTTTAAATCAAATTTCAAATCAGATGTGTTACAGCTAGGATTTCTCCCATTACCCAGTTGCTATTTTTTGAAGGGAGGAGCTTTCAGGGTTGTTGATAGATCAACAACAACACACTTTTGTGGCTATGATCTGACTCACAAGGCATCTGCTTTCGTTTCTGCCTCCAATAAAATGTGAGAGTTTGGAAAGTGTTGGGCATTTAAGAAAGAGGGAAATTGTGTCACTGCTGTCATCACAGCAACTTATCTAATACCAAGTCATTGGAATAATTTTTAAAATAATTTTGTGATATTATTTTCAAAGCTATTAGAATGTGGCAGATCACATAACTTCACTTTTATTTAGCTGAGCCTTTTTTCTCCTGAAGGTATTTCCTGTCTATTGGAATGAAACAGAAAAGCAGAATCAAGAAATAACATAAAGCACCAGCTAGAACGCAGCGAGAGATGGGTGACTTGACCAAGGAGACTGCTTGAAATAACAAGAGGGCAAAGTTGACATGGTGTGTGTGGATGTTTGTGTGTTTTTCATACGTGTGTCACAGCTCAATGGCTTCAGCATGCATTCTGGGGAAGCGGAAGGTTACAGATATTGTGTGGCATTGCAAATCGTGTCGCTTCCTCTTTATCATACCCCATCAAGGTCATACCCACAGACTGAAAGTGGTGGCCCTGGCCTTTTCCACTCCTGGCTCTGGCAGAGGAACGGGGCCCGCGGACCACTGTTGCTTCTAATCAGGGCTGACGCGTGACTCAGTTGCATGCCAGCTGCAGAGCCAAACAGGGATTATGTCCCTGGATGATGAAGACGAAAAAACAAAGGTCACTGTTGAGATCTTTGTCTCTCTACACCTTCAGGGAGCTCGAGTTATTTCATCATTTGTGCGTTATTTTCTAATGAACTTTGCTCCACAGAATGGAACAAATAGTAGAAATAAAAAGAAATCTTTTACCCAGTACCAGTCATATAGCCAGAGGGCTGTATAGTTAGAGTTGTGACACCAGCAGCATAGTGTTGGTTAAATTATAATCTGGGTCATTGTGCCACTTGTTTCAAAGGGTAGAAACAAGAATTTAAAACATTGTTATGCACAGCCGAAAATCACAGGGGACGGACCCTCTGCCCTCTTTTCTGGGAAAACTGGAGTGTTATGCCACAAAGTATTTCATTGTAATTGTGACTATATCATTTTAGACCGTTCATTATGCATGTTAGGTGCATGTGGTAATTACAGATACAAAACAAGTCCTTTCAGAACTTTGAATGTTTGGTTTTTTTTTTCCCCCTCTAATGCCTCAAAATGCTATATATGTTACAACACACTCAACTGACTGGAAGTGTGTCAGATGCTGCTGAGAACTAGTAAACAGATATTTTTGTAGTAGTTAAAACAGAGCAGGATTTAAAAAAAAAAATAAAACAACTTTTCCCAGGCAGAATAAAATATGCACTTTGCCTTACCTTGCACTAGACATATAACAAAACGTCTAACTTATGAGACAAACATGTAAAGAAGATACATAAAATTGGACTTGAGAAAACATGAGATGATGAGTATTTTTGTTGAAACAAAGAATCTTTTTTTTTTTTTCACAAAAATTTGTGTTGAATAGTACAGCCCAAGTTTGGCTTGTGTATTTTTTTTGCACCTATCTAATCTAGGGTGCTCCTATTGTACCAAAAATTACCTAAAATTATATCTTCTGTGTTTTTATAAATAGACTAAAGGTTTCATGTCTATTTTAAAGAATTTCTCTTCATAGTTGAAATGTCCAATTCAGGTCTGAAAAGCCTAGTTGCTTTTGATTTTGAACTTAAGCTGACCAAATGCAGTCCACACTAATTAAATGCACTGCAACATGCAAATGTGAAACAGATGCTAACTTAACAGTGAGCTAATTGTGGTTTTCTTACTGTGAGTTGTCTAACATCCTGTCACAGTGGTCTAATTTCATTTTAAATTTGTCCTTTATGCATGTTAAATATGTGGAAATTACTGATGCAAAACATGTCCTTTGAAAGCTTTGAAATTTCATATTGCTCTCCTATACTTCGCAATCATCAATTGCAATATCTTACAACCCACTCACCTCACTTGGAAGATAATAATTGCTTAAAAGTCAGCGTCAGGCATTTTTATTTTATTTATTTATTCATTTTTGCACATTTCCCACTCAGAATAGACAAATGGTTTGCATTTTGTTTTCTCCATTAATGCTCCATTTGGGATATAATAATACATTCAGCTCACAGTACATGACATTACACTATTGGCTCACAAGAACTTGACAAGAGGAGATTTAAGTAATATTTTGTTGTTGTTGTTTGTTAATAAATACAGTAAAGAAATTATACAATGTATTTAAAAGACTATGTTTAATATTTCAGTCCATGCTTTGCTTGTGTATACATTGCAATTTTTATTCTTTTCTGATCCCGGTGCTGAACAAAAATATTTTCTGTTTTCACAAACAAAATAAAGATTTTCTAAATGTAAGACTGTTTTCAAAAATGGTTCCCAAATATTTTTGCTTGCCCACAAAATAGGAATGAAAGTGACTTGTCATTGTGATTATCAGCCTAGTACGCAAGCATTACATGAAGTCAGTTAAGAAGATCTATTACAACAAATCAAACATCATTTGCAGCAATATTCCTTATCTATAACTGACGTAACATTAAGAGCATAAATATTTTAACATAACCGTTTTACTCTTATTTTTGTTTGGATTTCTGAAGAGAATCTGTTTAGTGTGCAGTTATCCATGTCTGTCTTTCACAGTCTTTTTAGATGTTAATCTTTAGTTGATCTTTAATTCTATGCAGCACTTTGAGTTGCTTTTAATGTGAAGCGTGCTCTAAGAATTTTAAATGGATTCTTTGATCCATTGATTGAACACTCAGTCAACCCAGATTCATCAGCAACTGGTCATTTGTAACTTAGATGCTAATGATGCTAAAGTTAGCATCTGCTTCCAGTGTTTAGTCACAAGCAAAATCTTTTCAGATTTTTTTTTTTTTTCTGACAGTTTTCTGTTTGTAGTTCTTTTGGAACCGAGTAGCATATTGTTTTCAGTTAAAATCTTTATTTATTCCATCAACGCAACATCTGGTGTGACATCTGATCATACCTCTGCCTTGCACCAGCTCCTTATCACAAACTGTAAAATGTCAGCTGGGAATCAGTTGAGATCAATTCTATCCTATGCAAGTGTTTATCTGATACACCTTAGATAAGCTCAAAAGTCAGGTTTTAACACCACAATGCTTTTAATTGAATCATTTTTTACACCCTGTACCCTCCAGAATGTCTGACAAAAGCATTGAAGCATGCTGTTGAGGCCCAAACAGGAGCCTTTTGAAACGTCTATGAAGAAAAATAATAACTTATTTGCATATGCAGCAGCTACTGATTTTAAAAGCCTGATTGGTCCTGCCATATATCTGTGAAATAATTGACGGTAAAATTGCCTGTGATTTTCACCACAGGTGGTACAGTAGGTGGAAAGGAACGAAAGGCGGTCTGTAATTTTCCGTAAGCACAATGCTACTTAGGATTCATCAAAGGTTGTCAGCGGAGTCTGTCATACTTAGGAGACACGGTGACAAAAATGTCTCTTGAAAAGCTCAGCTGTTGTTCATTAAGTATGTGCATGACAAAAATGTACCCGGTCAGATTTTTCCCCGACATCTTGCACTCAAAATGGAGAGACATTTATATTTGTTAATTTTTTTTTTCTGTCATAATTTTTTAATAACACAGATGCTGTTAGATTGAAGTTTTTTTTTTTTTTAAATAAGCCACATAATTTATGTAGGAATAACGTGCGAAATATGTGTCCTACGGTACCTAAAGTTTTATTTCCCTTCATTCTGGAGATTTTACTCTATTCCATTTTGCTTAACTTAACAAATACATTTCCTCCTACCCCGTCGAGCAGCTAAATTTTGTAACTGATGGACTCCTGAGGTTGACACCACAGACTCCAATCAGCTCCAGTCTTGATTAAGAGGCTATTGTAGGCCAGTAAAGTAAAAAAAAAAACAAAACAAAGTAATGTAAGTGCTCATTATTACCCTTTTTAACTTTGTGATCTGCTATAATCTTACTAAAATATTATAGAGTAATGGGTTCTGAGAGTGCTGATTGAAGGGGATATTTATTCACTGTTGAACTGAAGACGTACAGCCCTCTAGTTAAACAAAGTGGCTTCATCTTGCAGCACCATTCAGGTATCTTTTGCACATTCAAAAAGTGTTGCATTACCTTGCAGATGTAGGAATTTTTAAGCCCATCCATCTTTGTGACAGAATGAGTAAAAGGAGGCTGAAGCTGCACTGTTAAGCGAAAGGTGCCTAGGCAGCATAATCGGTGCCCTTAGTGAAATAAAACACAACATCACTTTGTCAAGACATACGTTGTGCTGTTAGACTGCTCAAAAAAATAGCAATCCTACAAGGACCAAATCTGCTGCTGGAAGGAGAAGAATTTGAGTTGGCAAGAATAAAAATTAATGCAGTCATATTATTGCTTTGAATTAGAATTTTTTGGTCTAGAGAAATGGTCTTGATTTTCTGATATCAAAATTAAAGGTGCACCAAATGCTCAGTTGGCTACCAGAAGCGGATGATCTTCAGCTTGATCGACTTGATTGCTAACTGTTAAACATAAATGCAATTTAAAATGAGTTACATATATTGTGAGATATAAGAAGGTGCCAATGAGAAAAAAAATGCTATTGCGTTTGTTTGTTACTGATTGTATTTCTCAGCGCTAGATTGGCTGAGTTTCCTTTGTATGTATGACTTAAATAGTTAATCTTTTCAAATGTAATTAGTTATGATTTGAGGCCTAGCGAAAATGTGCTTGTCCTGTGCACTTTTGTGTTTTAATACATGATTAACTGCAGAAAAAAAAACAATTAGTGGTTTTAGGGCAGGTCATATTTTTTTGCCTCCGTACAGCTCAGACTAACTCCTCCCTGTGTTTTAAGTCAGGTGTGACCAAAGTCAGTCCTCAAGGGCCGGTATCCTGCATGTTTTAGTTCTCTTCCTGGTGGTAGTTAATACCTCCTCAGCATGTCAGTGTTCTCCAGAGGCCTACTAACAAGCCATCATTTGAATCAGGTGTGCTGAACCAGGGAGAAAACCTGAAGGATACTGGCCTTTTAGACTGTCTTTGGACACCCCTATTTTAAGCATTCTCAAACATACAATATATTTCTCCTTTCATACTGATGTAATGTCTTTTTTAATTAAAGCACCACAGCATGGAAAATAAGCGAGAAGGTAGATGGTATTTGGAGGATTTTTGGAGATGTCTTCTGGGGTGCATCGAAAATAGCTTGCACCCCCCATGATATTTGATGAAGTGTAAAAGCTCTTAGCCATGCACAAAACAACCATGTTGTTGTAGTTTTGGGTTGGTATTGTCGTAATAGTTGTTATTAAAGATCCAAACTCTATTTTGACCACAGCTTGTGGTCACAATAGACCACAAGCTGTGGTATTCACTTGTGGTATTCCCTTGGATTTCACTTTGGTTTGAAATCCAAAGTGTACTGCACTAAGACTTATGTACAAAATGGCAGCCTCTGCTGTGCATTGTAAAGGCCCCTCACATACATTGTCAGGTGCTGCTCATAAACTTATACAATAAATATTGTTTTCCTCTTCCACAAAATGGGTGGTGCTACTAGTTAAGGTGCAGAAACCTCTCATATTAGAGAAATTAGGCATAGTGTGAAGAAATATGTCAATGCAGAGTGTATGATGCTTGTGGCTATAGCATCCTGACAGAATTCGTAAAAGGTACACCAGGATCTTCCTTTTTTTTATTTTCCAATTAATCTGTGTTATCTAAATTTTTCGCATTCACACTTTGATCTCCAGACAACCTTGAACAGCCATGAAGGGGATGGTACTGGCTTCCTGATTGTTTATACAGCATATGTGGGCATTTTGACTTCGGGCCTACTTGTGTTAAGAACAGCACTAAATACTGATTAAATATTGGTTCAGTTTTGCATTGAAATATTTTAAAACGCTACTCAGATAATAAGGGTTGAGTCTCAACCAGGTGAATATGAAAGCTTGTAAATTAAAAGAAATGTGCATTTTATGCTGTCTGTTTATTCTCAGTGAGAAATTGGAATCTGCCAAAATCTTAATTGACAGGTCAAGGCATTATAAGTATAAAATGCTGCTGTTGGTGCATCTCTAATCATGATGAGATTGTGCGTGTTCATCTGATCGTAAAAAGCTAAATTGTAGTCAAGTGTTCCAAATTGCAGAGTGTAATTAACTTTAAAGAGCCACACATTCCCAAGGCTATTATTCAGATTTCTGTATTCTTTATGGTATACAACAATCTGAAGCTTTTAGTTTTGCAAATGACATATTTTGGGTATAACGCCGACAACTGGAAAAACTTGCTGCATTATTCAAAGGCCAGCTTTAAAGAAACGTGCGCATAAGCCTCTTTCTTCTTGAAAGATGAAAACAATGATGACATGGGGAAGGTTAAACATTCACCTTGGCTGACAGCACGTGATTATGTATTATCTGCATCACCTCAGCAACCCGTGGCTCTGAATTAAGAACAAAAATAGTCTACATTTTGGTTTGCTGAAATATTTTGATTGAACTTGCATCAGATTTGTTGTCAGAAACTCCTGGTAAGGCCACAGAGGTTTTACACAATCTTAGTTGCAAATCGCTCAATGGATCTTTTTCTTTCATACCAGCATTACTGTCCTCAGCAGGAGAATTCATCTTCTCAAGGCAATATCCACACGGCTCTCACATGGGAGGCGTGAAGGAGTTCACAATAAATGTGTTGGAAACCTGGGCAGTCTTGTAAAATTGCACTGGTACGTTAGAGTCCTGTGAGCTTTTAAATTTTTTTTTTCTCCCCTCTCTTATCATGTGACAACAGGGCGTAGGGCAGATTTACGTGGATGCAGTTGATCAGTGAGTGGCAGGCGGGTTGTGAAGCGAAAGATTCTTAGCAGCTGTCTGGCTGTCCATCCATCACGCTGCACTCAGGCGCGCCAGTCACACTTAGATGACCAGCAGACTGCAGAATGGGGGATGCTGTGGTAAACACTGGTACAGTCGTTTATTTCAATTCAAGCTGTGTCTTCTGGCATCTCTCATGGGGAGCGGATTCTCACTAATTTGTTACAGTATGCAGCGGAAATCTTGCCTAATGCTGCATTGCAAAGTCAGTCTTTTCCTTGCCTGCGGCTGCTTCATCTATAAAGGTGTCTGTCTCATGTGTCCTATCTGTACGAGGGAGCTTTATGCCGTATCAATGTCAGCTTTCATTGGGTCTTAGTGGAGCTTTCTGATTCTGGCAAAAGGAGCTGTTACCTAAGATCAACCTAGGCCTTTCTTTTGCTTAGCCGCCGAAGAGGAAAGAGGAGTCGTGGGTTTGTGTGCAAGTCTGTGTACATGTGTGAAAAGAAAAGGCTCAGCGAGCAGGATCCTCGCTTTGCTTCCACTCAGGGTTTTTGTCTGGTGGCATCCTCCTCAGGATGAGATGTGACAGCGCTGGATGATCTAATCATGGATGTCATGGCATAGCTGCTTATTAACTGAGATTTCAAGGGCAAACATTTCCATCATTAGTAGCTAGTATACTGTATAAATGGCTCCATGAGCAAGTGGTGCAGTGGTGATGGCTTCTGGTAATGTCACAGTATGTGGTGGTGGAGAGGAGCTTGTCTCATTACATTTTTTGCACATATATATGAAAAGCTTATCTATACTGGATACAAGTGGTTGTATCCACTATAAAACCATTTGCATTTTCAGAGAAATTTTAAGACCTCTGAGGTTCAGAATTACAGAGTATGTAAAATATATGCTCATTCATGTTAACAAAAACATTTAAAAATGTTACATTTTAATTTTAGTCGAGTGCTGTCATGACGATTATTAACGCATATCAAATATGTTGGTCAATGTTTTATTTATTATGGTTCAAAAGCAGCTCTAAAATGGTTACTTTTTAGCCTAGATATAAAGGAACTAGGTGTTTCAGCTGTTTTGCAGTTTTCTATAAGTTTGTTCCAGATTTGTGGTGCATAGAAGCTGAATGCTGCTTCTCCATACTTGGTTCTGGTTCTGGGGATGCAGACCAGAAACAGAAGACCTGAGAGGTCCGGAAGGTTGATACAACAACAGATATTTAATGTATTTTGCTGCTAAGCTGTGACGTGATCTATAAACTAACATAACTATTTTTCAGTCTATTCTCTGAGCTACAGGGAACCAGTGGAAGGACTTTAGAACTAGCGCGAGGTTCTCTATCTTTCTGGTTTTAGTGAGAACACAAGCAGCAGTGTTCTGGATCTGCTGTTGATGTTGTGTAATTGAGTTTAAAAAGATTTTTTGGCATACTTGTGAGGACACTGTTGCAGTAATCAATTTAACTCAAGATAAACACGCAGATGAGTTTCTCTAGATCTTGCTGGGACATTAGACTTTAATCCTGGGAATGTTCTTCAGATGATAGAATGCTGACTTTGTAACTGCACATATTAAATAAGATTGAATACACATCCACCATCATTTACACTAGACTCTCGTTTAAAGGTCAGTGGCGATAATTGACTTTTACTGACATTTTCTTATTTACATCTCTAAGGACCATCCATTTAACATGTTCCTTTAAAATCTGTGGAAAGACGAGAAGAAAACTGGTCACTGGTGTTGCTGAGAGGCCTACATTTATGTTTAAAGTACTGGCTGTGTTCACTGCATATGACTGGACAGAAGACTAATAATAAAAACAGCCAGTCATAGCAAAGTCTCTGTAAGCATTTGTGAAAATTGAATATAGTGCGTTCAAACTATGTTTGGCACAAACCTACACTGCACATCACCAAAAGAACCCCAGCATGAAATGAAGCGTAGTGGTGGCAGCAAGACTGAAGCTTTGTTTAGCCTAATTCAACAAGAGAATAGTTTATTTCTGTCACATTTCAAAGACAGGATTTCATTTTCCTGTCCTTAAGTAGCATTGCTTGAATAGAAGATAAGGAAGTAAAAGTTAGCAGACTGAATTGCTTTATAATGCAAATTTGTGTGCATCAGTTTGAGCAGAGACGTTTGAGTCAGACTTGTGAAATTGCATTTCAAAATACTCTATTGTTACTACTGTGGTGAATTTTCCATCGCAGCCTTGCCTAAGTTGTGCCACCTGTCTCTGAGATATGCAGAAGAAATCCTCTGGCAGCAGCACAGAGACATTTTATGCCTGGAGCACATAGTGTCTGTCTTACATGAGAAACAAAATTGTACACGTCAAGTGATGAAGTGTCTCTGTGCACTGGACACAGAACCATTAGCTGTAAGTTTCTGCCCATATTATTCCCTGACAGAATCCACCTATATTATTTGGTGACGCTCTAAGTGATGTCACCGGCTCGGTTGTTGCCAGGCTACAACCACAACATCCAAATACAGTCATTGTGATCCATAGAGATTTGAAACACACTTCTACCTTTGCCACACATCCAGCTTTCCTTCCGTTTACTCAGATAGAACATGCTATATAATTATTTTCACAGTGTAACAGATGCCTACCCTAATGAAATGTATTAAAATGGGCAAAAAAGGTAATTGACTTCCCATAAAAGCAACCAAAAGCAGCCAGTTTAAATAAACTATGCCAATTTGGATGACGGTAGATGTCAACTATTCAGCCAAAGTCATGCCACGGCCTTTCTGACGGTTACAAAAGTGATATTCCAAATATTTGCACAGATGTATGTGAAGATTTGAACCTGTAATAATCCCATAAAATTCACATTCATTTAAAATTCAATGGTCACATAGTATACTGAATTCAGATACAAACCAAAGGTGTGTGAACACCCATCCGGTGACAGTTTGACATGGAGGGGTGTTAACATGCCGGTCAGTGAAAACAGTCTTGGTTCACATTTTCATTTCCATGCGTCTCACCGGAACATAACACCCTCACTAATGCAGCTCCTTACCTTCTGTTGTTTGAAGGCAGCCTGGATTTATTTCTCAGATCCGTCTCAGGCCAGAAGCTTTTCTTGAAACATTAGGAAGGGTGGAAGATTGCTGTGTATTAACAGAATATCAGAATCATTTATGATGTTATGACATTGATTGGCTAAATTCAATCAAGCCCTAAATTATTCATAGCCATTCAGATTTTGGTTTAAAGTAGTGTTTTAAGTTTACCAGCATGTTTTTTCAGATTTAAAATAACAGTGAAGTTTTGGGTTAGTCTCAGTGTTGGATCACCTATGGAGGGAGCATAAGGTTAAGGTTATGACAAAGATTTGAAACTCATTTCCAACTATAAATCATTCAAGTTCCATATAACTTTATGCAAAAAGCTATGCCAAAAAAAGATTATTCTACTGACTCAGAGTGTCATTTTTTTTTTTTTTTTAATTTGTGGATAGACATCTATATCTAAGAATTGAACCTTTGCACTTTCATTGTCATTGTCTTATTTCTTATGAGAGACAAACTTATTGGTTAACTTGAAGTTCATTTTTTTTTTACATCAAAAGCCCTGAATATACTCTGAAAGAACAGAAAATCTTGTTCTGTCTCCGAGGGATGCAAGAACAAAATGACATCATTCTGTTCTTGCAGATTATCTTGACACATTTTAAGGGGAGAACATTTTTCTCTTGTGGTGTCTGAGATAATATTAAGTAATTGATCAGAAATTTAAAGAGGGAAGTGTTACTACGCTGACAAATGGGAGCGACCTATGAGGACTTCCCAGGAGTTCTGCGCAAGTATTTATATCACACTGTTGCTAAATGCTGTTGTAATTCTTGATAAATTTGTATACTTAAAGACTTGGAGTGTTTTCACATCTGATAATCTGCTAGACTGTTCGATTGGGACCAAAATTGCAACATTTCTTACATTTTCAGGTAGTGTGGCTCCCTTTCACACTGTTGCATTAAACAAACCAAACACTTTGAGCAACCTGTTTACCTTCTCACCTGTGGTGGTGCTACACCAAGAACCAAAGAACTACTGAGAGAAATCACTCAATAAACACCTAAGAACAACACAACTTCCTTCTTCACAAAATGTAAACGGTGGTGTGACATCAGATTTTAATGGTTGTAGAATTTCTCTTTTGCCTTTAGCAAAAGACCACAAAGCATTTCTCCAATCAACGCTATCCACTCATTTGTTTTGATTGCATTTACCCAGAATGCCATGGGCTAAAGTCTGCTTCCATCTTGTGGGGTAGTCTCCGGTCCGCATATGCATTTGACACCACTTCAACCAAGAGCTAGGTTTTTAGGTGAACCAGAATTCACTTTTTTGGTCCGGCATCAGTTTGATCACACCTCCCCAAATGATCCAGACTTTCTAGGCAAGTTAACTTGCATTAGATTAAAGCTGACCAAAGTTCAGAGGGCCGGTCTGAATGCTCCCTTATACTTAAAAATCATATGTTAATATTTTTCTATTAAAGCTTTTATATAAATGAATGTTTATTAAATATTTAATTCTGTCAAGAATCCTGCTGTGTTTTTTTTTTATTTATTTTAGCAGCTATATGCCTTTTTTATCTCATTCTTCATCTGCTTTCTTTTAGGTTAGACTTAATACTATTTTTTTAAACTTTGAATTCACCAGCAAATGTGGTTACCTTCTGATAAAACCATCAGCTCTGGGTTTAGACATCAAAATCGTGCTCCTTTGATCACCTGACACCAGTGCATTTGCCTGGGTCAGAGGTGAGTCTCTCTAACTGTTATCAGCTAACTGCTTGACATGTGATCAAAGGAGCATAATTTGATTGACTAAAAGCTGCTTGACCTGATCTAGGGCTGATTGCTTTGGCTTGGGTCACCAGAAGGTCACCATTTTCTTTGCACGGTGAAGTTAAAGGATATATATATGATATTGAACAGGATAGAAATTTAGTGTTATCAAGTCAGAAAAAGTCTGATTCAAATGAGACTATATTTCTTCCATACTAATAAGACTGTATTTCTTCCTTACTAAAGTTAACATCTAACTGCTTGTATCAGCACTTTTGTTGGAGCCAGGACTGCATTTGGTCATTTGTAGTTCAAATCTAAAACGCTTACAGTAGTGAAACCTGAACTGATTCATCCTATACTGAACAGAGATGAAGAACAGAGATTCTTTGAAACACACATAAAGACATGTGAAACCTTTGTTTTGAGAACAAAAAAGGGGTGTTCTTTATTTTTAAACACCTTCTTTTCTGATGAAACCAACATCAAACATGGTTTTTGGGTAGTTAGCTTGATGTAGCGTCTCACCCCGACAAAATAGCACTTCATACCTCCATACTCATTCTCACACACATTATGCCTGCCATCACATGCTGAAGTGGGTGTCAAGCAGAGAATTTTAGTCTTCACTAAGCTTGCTAAAACAAATATTTCTCTTCAGACACGGTCATGTTCTGATTCCCTCTTACCCACACTGTCAAATGTTAATGGAGGAATTTCATCTTGATGGTGTGCCAGGACAAAAATCTGTCTAATGATGCTTGGGAGGGTTTCGTGCCTGAGCCGAGCCTCTGTTAACTCAACCTCCACCTCAGTGTGTGATAAGGGTGGTGCTCTGATCCTGCTGGGTTGGACACAGACGGCGAGGCAGACTCATTTGCAACGTGCAAGCAAACAAGCTGCACGATGCCTGCCGTGTTGTCGTTTAAATCACTTTTTTTCTTGCTGTGGGTATCCAACCAAATGGCATTTCTGAGGAAGGTTTTTCAAACGCCACAGTTACAGCTATGCAGGGAGCAGATGTGCATGCATTGTATCATTACTACGCCTACAACACATTTACATTCACTTAATGAGGGCATTGTGCGCAGTACCATGTTTATGCTTGTAGCGAGTGTTACGTATTTAGTTACCTAATTACCTGGCTTGCTGGTTTGTGAAAGTGTCAGCTGTTATAATGTCTTTTACCACAGAGAAAATGGAAGCCTGTGTTCTGTTGACATGAGCTCGGCATGTACGGCCTGAGCTGACAGAACCTTTAAACTGGATGTTCCGCCTGACACAAGATCTGCTTATATTTATCCAACTCGCATCGAGGAGTGCTGTAAAAACCACAGATTTTTTTTGGTGTGTGTATTTGTGTCTAAATGTGTCAGCGCTACCTCTGTGAGACAAATTGGCAGTGTGATCACAGATTCTCAGAAAATGGTTGACATGATCGTTTACAGTTAAAAGTCAATATTCTAGCCTGCCCTTTCTGTATATTTGAGATAAAAAATGTGGTAGCAAATATTGATCACTCCATGAGGTCTTCTGTTTCTGTAAATGGCACAAATTTCAGAATAAGAGTGGGTTACATGCCAAACAATCAGCTGAAAAGTGCATGTTTGGCAGTGAAGCTGATTTCTGCGTTGGGTGGGAGGCAGGTTGAGATATTTCTTAAGCTTGCTACTGAAGTAAACAGTATTTTAAAAATCCAGTTGATGCAGAAAAAACACAAATATGAGACAAAAATTATTTGTTTTATGACTATATAGAAGCCTTTATATTAATAATAATAATAATAATAAGTTACTATAATAAAAAGCAATCATAAATCTTTTGAACTGAATATCAAATGTTTTATTCTCCCAAACCATTTTTATGAACCTGAAATCCCAATGCTGCATCGCAAAGCAAAAGTTCAGTGCTTTGAAAAGGGCTTTTGCTATTTTGTGTCTTGCTGAGAGTTAGATGAGACAACTGATAACACTCCCGTGTCTGGACAGCAGATATGAAGAGACTGCCAGCAGCTAGCCACCTTATCTTCCCACAAAAAGGAAAAATAGTGGAAACATAGTTGCACCGCATTTGTTCAAAGGTAACAAAAAATGTGCACACCAGTAACTCTAATGCACCTCCTACTGACATGTTATATTTAAAATGGACAAAAGGTGTAAAAACTAAAAATGAATTGGATTTTACACGGATCAGTGGGAATTTCTGGAATGTGCTGGTGGTGATCAGTAAAAAGTAGATTTCCTCTATAACTTTGTTTCAGCCTTAGTACCTCTTTATTTCTGATGCTGGTACATGTAAATGTGTTCACATGCTACATTTTCCTGCTGTTAGGATTTGTGGTGGAAAAAAAATTGGGTTTTGATTTTATTTTGACTCCAATAACAGTGAATTTGACAAAAATAAATATGAAGAGTTTTTGGCCACAAGTGCAATAAACATAGTGTTTTTCCAAAGCTAAAGGATATAGTGACGAATCATGAGGAAGAATACATATTTAAATATCAAACAAAATAACTGAGATTTCTTTTAAATATTTTATTTAAACATACTTTCCTATTTGCCTAATTTATATTTAATGTTACCTCCTTGGTGAGTGCACTTATGTAAGTAGAAGACACAAGCTAAAGGATATAAAAGCGGGAAAAATATATTTCACTCCTAAATTCTAACTGTTCACCAGCACTTAAACGTTTAATCCATTACTACTCAATATTTTAACTAATTTCTTTCCAAAATCACGGATAAGTGTTCAGATAATTTTCCTCTTCAATTCTTTGATTGCTGTTCTCTCATAATTGGATCATCTCAAATGCATTTCAGCTCCAAGTCTGAAAAGCCCCTTACTATGCTTCTTACTGGCTGAAAAGTTTCAAATCGTTCATATTTACTAAAAATTATATGTCTGTTTTGACATATAATTTAAGGAAGCAAGAGGACAAAAATGTAACTATAAAATGAAAAACATCAATAGAGCGTAAAGTACAAATAAGATGTATAAAATAACTAGTGTTAGTAAAAGATTTTAATAAACATATTTCTGAAATTAAACTTGATAAAAAAAAAAGAGATGGTGTTATAATTTCAGATTTTATTGATGAAGGAATAAATGAAGCCGGAAAGGATTTTCTCCAGCTCATATTATTTATTTTCGTTTGTACCCACTGCAAAATTTCCAATTTTCATCACAACATAATCTACACGTGGATGTACCAACTGATTGGTCATTTATTACGCGTTCTCTATGTGAATTAAAATCTGTGGATGAAGGCTATCTGTGAGGCATCATGTGTTTTATGGCGATGGATCTGCAGCGGTTAAAATCTTTATTGTCTTTGTGCTGATATTGAACTCTCCTTTATTTCTCATATTGACATTGTCAAAGGATATAGTTACACCGGGGAAGAGTTTTGTGGCCACAGAAATACCCATTTTGTGTCCTCATATATAGAATACAGATTTCGAAAACATTTCTTTAAAGACTGACTTAAAGAAAGACTTTGAAAAGTGAGAACATCATATCATTTTTTACTCACTGCTCACATCTGTTAGGGAAAAGTGGTATCACAATAAAACATGTTTTAAAAATACTTATCCTTCTCTAAATGCATCAAAATAGTAGTTTTTTATGTTCCTGCTTATTTATATTTTTTGTTGCAAAAAACAAAAAAAAGCAGCTGCATGTGAAGCATCAGTCGTCTGTGCTTTAGAGCTTAACTCTTTCCCATCAATCTTTTTCTTAAGCAAGGTGCATTCTCAGCAATAGAGAGCAAAAAAAGACAAATACTAGATCCCTTGTATCTGTAATTAAAGTTTTAAGTTACACCAGCCACTATGGGTAAGTGCAGGCCCATCATAAAAGATTAAGTTACTCCAATGAAGTAGGCTCCAAAAAAAGACTGAGTACTGAGGAAAAGGCAAAAGGAATAAAATGTAAGATTCATAAAGCTGGAGAAAGATGAGAGTGTTGTTTGCAACGTGACATACATTAGAAGACGGGACACTGACGTGCACTGTGGAAAATGTGGATCTTTGCTATCGAGAACAACACAGATATAAAAACAGCAGGCAGGTATTTTCTGAGCAAATTGCAGCACACACCATGGGTTTATGTGACAAAAGTAATGCGGGAGGAGAGAGATCGTCTTAGCGTCTAATGCACTTTCTTATGGGGAAAACTGTTGACCAATTAACTCCAAATTATAAAAACATTATCGCTAACGCACTGTTACTGCCGATAAATTAAAAAAAAGGAGCCATGTGGAAGAATTTATAGCAGTAAATAAAGGCATACACATGCTCATTAACCTTCTTTTGATAAAGTGACCGTTTTCCTGTCTCACCAAGACTTTGTGCAGTATCTTTTCCTCAGAATGCTCCTTTCAGACATAAAAAATGCAGCCATCAAGGGACCAAAATGCAAATAATTGATGCTGTCCTCTGGCTTCGGAAGGTTGAAATGGTAAACAATGACTGAAAATGTCCTCAGATTTAGTCTCTAGGTTAAACTTGAACAAAAAGTTTAAGAAGAAATGGTTGTCAAAAAATGCACTTGGTTTTTAACGTGACAGAAAAATGAAGTTCAGTTATAAAATATTAGTTTTCTCCAACATTTAGGATGTAGACTTCAAATAAAGCATCAAATAGTTAAATATATTCTGGGATACCTGTTTGAAGAGGTATCCTTCTCAGCAGAAAACTCTGTCAATGCAGTGGGGAATATCTGGTGAAAAAAACACTAGGAAAACAAACAGTCTTCTAATTACAGCTCGACACACATCACAAAATAAAATAAAGACTGATGGCAAATATTGCAAAATTTTTTGCTGAGTGCCTGGATGAATAGAACTGCGTAAACCTTGAATTCACCACACAGAAGTAAAAACATGGCTAAAATTCTTAATTTACTGAAAATGTAATCATGTTCAATGTATCACGTATACGACAGAAGAGAAAACAAAATGAAATGTTTACTGTAGAGAGCATGATATTGACTCAACAGATTTATTTATTTTTTGTTTTATTTTTGTAACATGCATTAAACATATCTGAATTAAAATTTTGTTTTTATGATCCAATATATGCTTTCTTATATTGTCTAAGTAAATTTTGCACAAATTAAAAAGAGCTAGTGAAACATTGCTTTGCATTTGTGTCTTAGCAAAGCCTCACAGAAGCACTGGCACCCTAAATCTGTTTCATGGCTGACATTTTGACATGTCTTAGCAGGAAATAGACTGGTCTGCTAATTAATTAGAGGTTGATTGCCAAGGATTACTGGGGCACTGAAAGGAACCAAGTCATCATTCATGTCACTCAGTAAATCTGTGCTCTGAAAAGGCAAAACATCTTCTGTGGAAACCAAGCATGTTTCGGAGTCTGATTTTATAGCAGTTCATCTAAACTTTCTATCAAAGTGCACCTTGTTGTTGTTTGTTTCTCTGAGTTTATTTTAGTTTTACAACTTATTTACTTTAGAGCTGTAGAAAAACTTGAACCTTGTTTTTGCAAGATCTTTTTCTCTTTTTGTGCTACCTTTATTTCAAGAAACACATCTGCTGTGGAAATTGTCCTTGAACACAATTGACTATATGGGTTATTGTTCAGTCAGGGACTGTTTATGTTGAGAAAATATTTGAATTGAATCGGCCTTGTTCAAAACTACACTTTATGGCCTGACAAAAGGGTGACCTGTAATGATTTTATTTTATTTTTTTCAAAAATTGTCATATTGCTTACTGCAATATTAAAATTAGCATGTATGTTGACATATCTAAAAATCCTTTTTACAGCATGTGTCTCAGAATGTAATCAAGTGAAACAAAACGTCACCAGTAATGTCACATACTGTATATTAAGTGATTGTGTTGCTTATGATGCGCCCTGTTTTGTTTGTCATCTGCTTTGCACGTTGTAACATTTACTGAGAGAACCCTGTTTTGTGATTGTCTCTTTTTCTTTTGGATAGACCATCTTGGGCTGAAAGGTCTATGCTACATATGTTTTCATGGCATGAAAATATGTTATTGAGGTATTACTGTCATTTACAAAACACAAAAATATTTTCATAGCATATCTAAATTATGAGTTTAGATAGTGTTGACACTCTGTTCCCTTCCCAGCTAGCTTGAGTTCACAGCACATGCTGCTCTACCGGATGTTCAGAAATACAATGCTAGTGCCACATTTACTATATACTTTGAAGTTCTTTATCTCGACACAAAGTTGCAAAAACAAATGCAAGGCAGAAATTCAGTACTGTGATGGAGGTGTAATATTGAGGTAACCTAACCAGGATACTACTGTTCCTTACTTCAAACTAAGCTATGTAGAGTGTCAAATTGAAATGCTAAGATAGTAGCTATAAAACTGACACTATTAATCTACTTGTTACATCAGCTGGATGGCACTTCTTGACAAGACAGACCTTCCTTTGACAAGTGTACTTGTGTTTTAATGTCTCGTGATCTCATGCCACAGGATCTCATCATACCCCTAATAAATGCTTTTTAACTTGACAGAAATTGCATAGTGGTGACATTGATTAGTTCTCAGTGGAACATGCTTATGAGTTTAGATCTTGTTTAAATAAAATAAGAGGTTTATGAAACAACGTAGCTCTTCAAAATCTGATCTTCTGACTTAATGCTGACTAATTGGGTTCCCCATATTTACTTATAGTGTTCAGCATCTTTAAAAGTATTTGAAATTTTCTTTCTGTTTCATCTGCAAATAGCAACTTTATATGAGGATATGCTGGCAGTATTCACAAACCACTTAGACATTTTCTGTAATAGAGAAACAGCGTCTTGCGCCTGTGCAAACAATGCTTCATTTTATAACATTACACTTTTATCATATTAGCTGTACATAAAGATAGATCTTTGTGTACAGAACTTTACATAATGACAGAACATTGATGTAAAGTCAAATGACATAAGAGGATAAATGCCCTCACAGTTGAAAGGAAGAAAGTCCTTGTGACAGCTGGCGGAGATCCGCCATGGACTCACTGACACAATCAGACACGGGAGGAATTTGTTGTAACAAAGGCAGCCACAGCTCGCTGAGGCCGCCTGTAAGCAGAGTGAAAAGCTTCAGCCAGGCCAGACTGAGGTAGCAGCTTGTTAGAGCGACCCCACACAGCTGAGCAACCTTCTGTGGCTCGTCCTGGCTGCTGCAGGGTGGAGGACGGGTGCAGTCCTTGTGACTTTGCTGTAGCTCCCCAGGCATTATTGGTGCCTGAGTGACAAGTCCCCCCCGCCTCCTCCCCCTGCTGCCGTTTGCTCGCTCCCATTTGTATGCACATCCTATTTATAAACTTTCACTTTAGCACAGCAGATTTTGCGCTTACATATTTAAGGTTGATGAATATTCATTAGTGTTATGATAGTCATCCTCGGAACTTTGCATAAATGTCCAAATATCTGTGACAGCGGCTTGCAAATATTTGTTTTTGACATTAGAGAAAGCTCAGCTTTAGATTGGTGTGAATCCCAAAGAGTGAGGGGTTCCTGGAATTCTTCTAGATGTAGAGAAATTATGACTCAAACACTACATGGCTTGGAATCATACCCGTATAACGAGATGTAGAAGAAAATAGATAATATTATTGTGATGTTCTTTCCCACTTTGGTATTTTCATTTTGAGTGCAGGATTCCTTATTTTCAATTTAAGATGTACTGACAAAAAATGTACTGACAATTTAAGATGTACTGACAAAAAACTGCGCTCACTCCATTTGGCTTGCTTCCAAATGCACTTTTCTGCATTTTTCCATCACCTGTGTGCTACTCCTTGTGCTCAAAACGCCTCTGAGGTTTCTCTTGTCTCCTCGTGGATTATTTTGCTCTTGTAAATCTGCCTAGTAACAATTTAAGCCAATAGAATGTCAGTGTGTGATTGTAACATCACTGCTTCTTTGTGGAGTTCTTGTTTTACTGTCACTAGCTATGAAAATATAAAAGTATTTTGGTAAAGTCAACATTTAATATTAAAGATTGCAAATTGAGAGACCAATAAAGGGAATCTTTGTGCTGGAGAGATATCTGTAAGCAAGCAACAATGTTGTGCTTTTGTGGTTTGAAATTAGAAGTCTCCCATAGTTTGTGCCCCATCCTTGGAAGCAGACAGGCCTCTGATCTGCCAGTTTTGCTGGTAATTCAGGTCAGATTTACAGCATCAAAGAGGTTCACTTTGATTAAAACGTGTGCATATATCTACTTTGGTTTTTACCAGGCTGTCATTTAGTTCAGTACTTCAAATGCATGAAATTTATATGGTTTGCACGGTTCTTACGAAACTAGTGGGGAAAAGGGTATTTTAAAGAGTTCTTAGTGTTTTCCTGGGTGTAGTCTGTGCATACCGATGCATGGTAGACTTACAGGTTTGTAGAGCGTGAAAATCTTCCAGTTCCAGCCCTTTTTGTCTGCCATGCAATAGCACTTCCCAACATGCTGACCTAGTTGGGTTTTCGTAGTCTGATTGAGGCTCCACTTGTTAGATAATATTTTGTCTTTTATTTTATTTCTTAAATAACTTTCCTTGCTCTCAAAGTTTTGCCACAGAGGATAGAAATTGATGAGGCTGTTGGAGGAAAGAAAGTTCCAGTGTGAACGAACGCATCATTGTTACACTCTGTAATCAACATACCACCAAGAAGGTACATACATGATTCATTTTTAGAGAGGAAACAAAAAATAACAAAACATTTTTGTTATTTTGGCAAAAAAAAAAAAAAAAAAAGATAGCTTGGCTGACAGATGAAGTGTGAAGACAGCACAGGTTATCAGATGTCCACAAATGCTTAAATTGAAATCTACATCCTTTTTTTGTTTCTGGTAGATGTTTTACCCCTACTTCTAAAAGCTTCTTTGGTTCTGAACGTGGATTGGCAGTACTAGGTTTATACAGGTCTGTTGATTCAAATAATTTGATTGTGTAAAAAGCCTTAAAGTAAACTACTTAGGCCTACACAATAAAATAAATGGTTATATCAAGTGAAATTGCAAAGGATGGCTTAGGTGCAATGTCTGGTAGGCTTCTCGGTTATATATTTGGAGAGTTGGATGGCCTTTTTTGCCTTTGGTCTTGAGATAGTGCATAGATTTTCCTGATCAACATGCTGCAGAGGGATTTTTGAGAATATTACTACATTGTAAACATAAAGGTGTGCCAAGAAAACACCACGACCATATTATCTTACCACCACCAGCCTAAAACATAGATACAAGGCAGGATTGATCCAGGTCTTCATGTTTTCTATCCCATTTTCTGACTCAACTATCTGTATGTCACAGCTAAAATCAAGATTAATTGGACCAGCCAACATTTTTCCAATATGGATTTCTCCAATCACGGTGAGTCTCTGCAACTTGTAGCCTCATCTTCCTATTCTTAGTTGGCAGTAGTGGCACCCCTTCTGTTAATGTTTAATTCCCACCATGTTAAGCTAGCCTGCCTCTTCTCTTCTGGCACCAATAAGGGATTTTTCTTCACATGACTGCAACACACTTTCTATTCTTTTTTCTTTTTTGACTATTCTTTGTAAACTCAAGAGATTGTTGGAGGCCTGTTTGGCACCGACCACCATGTGACGTTAAGACATTTAAATCCTCTTCCTTTCTGACTATTAAGGTTTATTCAGCTCGTCACAATGACCAAAGGTTTTGAGTTGCTGTCTTGTAATTGGCTGATTTGCTGTTAAGTAGGAATTGTACAGTGGGGGTATATCAGGTGAGAGTAGAGTACCTAAAAATTGTACTCAAGTAAGAGAAGCATTATTTCAGAATATTTTTACTCGTGTAAAAATAAATTGTAGCCATCCAAGAAATTACTCAAGAGTAATTCGGCATTTGGTGAAAAGGCTACTCAAGTATTGAGTAACTGAAGAAAACAATCATTTAATATTTAAAGATTACATGATCAGGTGGACCAAAATGTAATGTTATGTGGAAATTTTAATATCTTAACAAAATAAGCATAATTCATATAAGTAGCATAAATACAAAAGAACAAAATCAGGCAAAAGAAACATGTTTTCCAAATCAGTTTCTTTCAATATAAAAATTATGAAACTTGGACAGTTGTGAACAAAAACTGCAGTGTGTCTATTGAATATTTGATTAAAGCAAGCTTGTTTTTCATTCAGTCAATGGGTAGAGTATCCAGATATTTTACTCAAGAGTTGTGATACGTCATAATAAAATTACTCCTAAAAGTTCCTTCTTGTCCAAAGACTTACTCAAGTAAACGTAGCTAGTTGATACCAACTTTGCTTCAACTATTCATGTTTTTAAGCAGTTTTACCATAAATGTGACCCAATTTTGTAGTCTGTTTCTATCTTTCCAAACAGCTACTGATAAATTTAAAACAAATTCAACGGGTGAAACGTACACAGTTTTGTGACTCTTATTTGTTCAGTTATTGGAGCAAAGCTATAAAAAAGTTCCTCCTAATGATATCAACAAAAAAAGAAACATGAACTTGAGAGGAAATTGAAGAGTCGTCACTCCCCCCCAACCCCCCAACAGGTATTTCCTTCAACATTTCCACATGCTGGAGCGACTTCTCACACCCAGGGAATCTTCTGCTCAAATGCAGCTCCCAAATGTCATGAATACTTCATTAGATGTTTGTGATTCATGGCAGTAATTAATATCCAAAGACATGCCCTATTTTGCTGCTAGCATCGCATAGACTACGACACCGAAGATTGAGGGGGTAAAAGATCACAGAGGCGTAGAAGGAAGTCATTGCTTGCCGCCCAACTCTCACTCTGTGCACAAAGCCATGACACGCCCATACCTTTTGAAGATTGGGCATGCATATTGAGTGGAGTTTTTTTCCTATTTGCTCCTATAGGGGCCTATTGGAAATGCATCCACGCTCTCACAGGCCCATTTAGAGAATGACTGGATATTTAGCCCCCTCTGGTCCTCTAATAGAAAAAAAATGATGGATGAAAGCAGCAAAGCTAAACAGCTGGAGAAAAAATAGCCACAAGGAAGATTGGGTTCAAATGCTAAATTCTTCTTCCTATTGGAAGCCTAATGTGCTTGGATAAACGTTGGTTTAAAAGAATAGCTTCAGAGCATGTGCAGTTTATTTAGCATTAAATAGAAACCAATCCGTGCAAGGAAGGCAAGCTGTAAGACAAGAAGACCTTGAGCTGTGTCTGCAACAGAACAAACACTGTCTACATCGCAGTGTTTGAAGATGCCTCAGTGACAAGCAGGCGCAGACGCCATATATGATTAAGTCAAACTCACTAATGCATTTTAAACAGTGCCGCAGCATTACATACATGTTACGGATCTGCTGTGTCACACAAGCTATTGCAAAAAAATAAAAAAAATATGTTCTGTACTGTTCTAAGATCTCTTGGACTCATTTCTGCGTCTCTGAGCTGTTTTATTTTTTTAGCCACTTCACAGTCCACCTCCTGCTCTGCTCTTTAACCCGTTTGCTAAGTTGATTCCATGCAGGGAGTCTTTAAGATCACCACTGTGTTTACTGACACGCTGCTGAGGATCAGGAACATGGCGAGCCTTGCGCCTCGATCCCTGTTGTTTGATGTCAGCTTGTAGAATCAAGAAAAATGGTTCGGTCCTATTCCCTGCAACACTCACTCTGTGGGGAACCAACACGTATAATCAGTAATTGCTGACCCCTGGATCCTTCCTCTGGTTACCTCTGAGCTTCAGCAGCAGCTCATTCATTCTTAATCTCCTGTGCAATACAATACTCTTAAACATTGTGGTTGGCTCTATTTAAGAGAATGTATCAATTGGTAAGATTATGTTTAATTGGTAGAAATTTTTAGCATCCTTGAGATTTTGAAGTATTGTAGTGCTACATTTTGATGGCCAGTAGCAACAGCCTGAGATTAATGGTTGTTGTCTGACAGCAGTATCTATGATATCACATTCTTGAGGACCGGGAAATTTAATTCAATGCTGCTAATGTTACTTTAGTAGCTCTTCCATTCGGTTTCTGTTGAGTTTTTAAGAAAGGGAAAAGGAAACTATTTTGGTTGGTCCAGTTTATGGGACGCGCACATTAACTCTGTCTGACTAAGTGGACAAAGCTTTTGATATGGTTTGATGCTTCATAAACGGAAAAATAATACTAAAAATAATAATAAAATAATATAAAACCAGCGTGATGCGTGACTACCAGGCTAGCGCGAAAGCTCCTCACCGGCTGTACCTGATGAGGTTAGCGCTGGTTCGTTAACCACTAACGCTCCGGCCTACCGGGACCACATACATAAACTTTATCAGCGCAGACAGAGTCATGTGCTGGGCAGCATGTTGAGATGGAAAAAACGCATTAAGTTCTTTGTCCACAAATGTAAATCATTCTCACCGCTTGCTCAGCTCACCTCTGAAAGCGCCACGACAAGTTATTTGTTGTAGTGGCGGTGGGATTGTGCTTACCTCACCGCGTTAGCGCAACCAGAGCTAACACGGTGGGTTTAAACTCCTATCTTGATCTAAAACTCTGGAAAGAAACATAATACCTCACAGGGACATAGCCCTGTTCTCTTACTGTGTCCAGTTTGAGTGAAAGGAGGTCCGCGCTGAGTTAACTTAAGACATCCAGCTGCTGCAGTGCGCGAGGCAACTCGCAGAAGCGCCAGCGGTGTGATTGGTCCAGCTTTAAATGCATAAACTATAAACCTATCTTCTATAAATATATCTTTTAGGAATAAATCTGCTCCGCCATTGAAACGCTCAGAGCAACAGAGATGCTTGCAATCTGGCTTTATTTATTATTATTTTCCTAAAAACATAAACAAGAAAGGCTTAGCCTGGCGGTGGGGCTCGTAAAGCAAGGCGGGCCGCCAGGCCTATAATATGCTGGGGGAAACCCTGTGTGTATATATATATATAAATCTGTTGTCCAAGAAATATGAATTTAGCATATTGTCTAGATTGTTTTTTTTTTTTTGCTCATGTAGCATGACTCATACAGTTTTATGACATGGTTATCCAACCGTGTGCAGCTGTACAGAGAAAGCCTCCAGGATTATAAATTCCTATAACCTGCTCTTTAGCTGTATTACAATCTTTGCTTATCAATTTCTGCTACGTCTATCATAAAATTGTCCGAGCAGTCTTTATTGTTTTTACTTGCTATAAAGCAAATAAAATGTATGTTGTTGCTTTAAAGAAAAAATATCTAAATTTGCTCTTAAAAGCAATAAGATTCATGTAAAACCAATTTAATATAAAATTGCAATAGAGTAACTTTGTAATTACATAGAAATTCTACATGTAGTTTTAAAATAAGTATAGAAAACACTTCATAGGCAACAATTCTTGAGTTATTTCTACTTAATTTACATAAACTTTAAAAATTCTGAAATAAAAAGCTTCATTTGAAAAACATTTTTAGACTTTGTCATGAAATTATGAAGAGCAGGACCCAAATGCAAGGAGTGAGCAGGCAGGTAAAAATAAACAAAATTAAAGAATGATGTTCAAAACCTAAGGCCAAAATTATACATTGCTTTGGGAAGACCAGGAAACAGACTGCTGGGAACAAAATGATTTGACCAAGTGAGAGATATTTAAGCTGCAGAGTTGATTGCTGAACATGGAAACGATGGTTGATCAAAACCTGGGTGCAGCTGTGAGGCAATGCAAGTAACTGAAGTTGACCTGAGGATAAATGGCTGCTGGAATACACAGGATGTACTAAAATAAAGCTGAACATAAAATCTCCAAGGTCATTGCAATAAATAGACAGCTTGTAGTTACTATTACGTAAATTGCATTTGTTACTGTAGATAGTTATTTTTTACTTTTTAAAAACAGCACAGATGACACAAAAATAGATTCAACCTCATTCAAAGCTCCACATTAATATTTACTTCCAAACAGGAATTAAAATAGCAAACGTTTTAAGCTTAAAGACAGGCTAATATTACTAAAGTAAAATATTGATTTATCTTTTGTGCAGATCAACTACTTTTTTATTTTTTTCATCTTTCTTGCATATGCATGACTTTTGCATAGTGTGTGAAAGAGAAACGGAGAATATTCTCTCTTTAGCTTCAGGAAAGTGTTTTTTTTTGTTCATCAGACCGCAGTCCAAAATCTTAAATACTTAATACTTAATTCTTAAATAATATGATACAAACGCATTGAAAAGAGTGTTGAAAGAAGTCAATCTCGCACTCATTTCTTTTTTATACTAATTGCAATTCAAGATTGCTTTCTCCAGTTAAGCAATAAACCTTCTAAGGCAGCTGTTGTCAAAACCTGACCTGTAAGTCATTAGCCTGGCTTTTGTTTTTACTGGTTTACTATAATTATTTTTTTAAGTCTCTTTTTAAGAAATTGTTTTTAATTTATTGAGGTTAAAAAAAAGCAGCAGCAAAAATTTTAACTTGCACAAATAAACAAGCCACTGTCACTCCTGTTTTGACTTCACTTGTTGCCTGGCAATTTTAAAGTTTAATATTCCTGTACAAACATTTAGGTGAAAAGCTCCTCAATATATACCAAACCTACCAGAAACTTATTCTTCCTCTTGGCGGTCTTATGTTTACCAGCCAAAGGTTGCTGATGGTTTCATGCACTCTGTGTTCAACTCTTCAGTATTGATCTTTTGAATCAGTTGCACCGAGACTATGGAAAGCATTTCCTCTATCTGTTGGATGCATCGAGACTATTGACTCTTTTAAATAGCATCTGAAGGTGCTTTTATATAGACATGCATTCAGTTAACTCTGTCACGTTGATGCTTCCTGAATCACATTTTAAAATTTGTTCAATATATTGTTTTCAATTTCTCTGTTTTTAGTAATGTAATTAATTTAAAATTGTTGTTACTGGGGTTTTTAATAAACCTTACTTACTTTAGAATCATTTAACCACAGTCTTGCTTTACTGTATTTGTGAAAATAAAAAATTAGGATTCTTAATTTTCCATAAAGTATATAAATAAATCTGTTTGTAAGTTATTAATTTTGACTAGCCATGTAAATGTAAAGGGATAATGATGTTTGTGAGCTGCTTAGCTTTTTTTTATGCAGGCTTTAAAATATGAACAATGCACAATCAGTATTTACCATGCAATGCATTTAATATTACTCTTAATGTTTGTTATATAAATGTTTTAGTTGGTTAATGGGTGTACAGTGCAGTTCAATGGACTTGCCACGGTTTAATAATACATGATGGTACATAGCCCTGTTCTCTTATTGTGTTATTAGAGTCTTACTATGGATGAAAATCGCCACTGTCCTTAATTTGAACTATATACAGCTCTGGAAAAAGAAAGAAACTACTGCATCGAACCCCATTGAAAACCTCCTGGTTATTCCACCAAATATTGATTTCTGAACTCTTCCCGAGTTAAAACATTAGTATTGTTGTTTCCAAATGAATATGAACTTGTTTTCTTTGCTTTATTTGAGGTCTGAAGGCACTTAATCTTTTTCATTAATTTGACCATTTCTCATTTTCTGCAAATAAATACTACATTTTTGGTTGGGATTTTGGAAACATGTTATCAGTAGTTCATAGAATAAAAGAACAATATTTGACTCAAACATATACCTATAAAGGGTAAAATCAGAGAAACAGTACAGTTAGTACTGGGCGCAGATGATCTGATGGATCTCAGTGAGATGTTAGCTTGGAGAAGATGCATGGCATTTATATACCATGGCTCAATAAAGACTCATTAAATAATTGGACAAATTGGGTTATCAGTGACATTACAAAAACTGGAGATTCATCTAAGATTGTTTTACAGACAATCGCCTGTGGCAACTTCCCTGGCAACCATTGTTTTAGCAACAGTGTGGTAGCTGCAGGCATTTCCAGCATGCACTGGTTACGTTCTATATATGATAACCAGCTTTAAGGTTGTTAAGCTGAGAAATGTGGTTGTCAGGCAGAATTATTGCCACCCAAAGAAATTATCCAGGAGTTGCTTAAGTCTTCCTTATGACAAAAAATGCTAGAAAGCTGATGATAAAGATGAAATTAATACAAACTGAGATATTTTGCAAGGAAGAGTGGACTAAGATGACTGAGTTCAGATGTGGCATCAAAATCCCCATTAAAATGTGCAAATTTATGTGATTAATTTTTATAGTTTTTCCCCCCTTTTCAAAGAGTTTATTTGGTTTTCTGTTGAATTTTACAGGATAAACGTCCCATTTTATGGGCGCAAACCTTTGAAGCAATGAAACATACACACACTTTTCACAAAGGGTGTGTGTAATTTTGAGAGCCTCCATGTGAATAAAGTTTTCCATTGTAAAGTGTTACCAGGCATATTTTATTTTGTAGATGTTCTGTTTCTATTTGTCTTTTGTGCAATTTAAGAAGAAAAACCAGCAGGCTGAATGGATTAAATTCATGTTTTCAGAGCTTTTTGGTTGGCAGAAGATGGAGATGCACATTTGGCTGTGTTATTGTTTTGGGCACAGGTCTCCAATTTAATGACATTAATTTACAACCCCGGATAAATGCTAGAGCCCATTGTGCTCATGATCTGTAATTGGCCTGCTGCTTTTAATGAAAAAAGTGGATGTTATCCAGTGAGAAAAGCCATTAGATGTACAGAAGGCTCAGGGCCATTTTACAAGCATTGCTGTTAAGTTGTAACAGTTTTGTAATGTAACAGACTCCACAAACACGAAGAAAGACACTTTAAATTCTGTTGCATCCATATAATGTTTTAGAAGTTTTCTGTAGATTTTTATTTTCTTGTTTTTTGTTTGCATTGGACTTTTTATTTAATTTTCTAAAGCTGTCTTTAAACAGTCATCATAAACTGAATATATAATGTGAAGTGCTACTGTGTGGTTTTAACAAAAAGCTGTGGTTTCTGAAGAGTTTACTACAAAGTTCCTTTCAAACATTAAAGATGATAAGGCCCACAGTTCCTATATGAGCTAGATTCAGCTGGTTTGCTGGATAAGGATTAGATTATTTTTTTTTTTTACGTTTGTAGACAATTGACATTGACTGAGTTGCCTCTCATAGCTCTTGTGGGGAATCGCTGTCTCTATTAGCTTAGCTGTGTCTCCATGTTGATAGAACTGGCTGTAAAAAAGATAGAGGATTATTTCTGTAAAAACTCCACAGAAAATGTGACAAGCAGAATCATAAACAGGCTTGAGCTGTTGCACAGTCTTCTTGCTGTAGAGAAAATGTGTTTGTCCTGCCTTCATGTTTGAATTTTTATACCACTAGCTCATTTTAATGAGTGCAGGCTGGAGAAGGATTGGCATGCAATGATGCTTTAAATCTGAAAGGTGCAGCCCTTCTTATTTCAGCATGTACAAAACGACCAATGTGTTGTTTTTCAAAATCAATACAAAGCCCGGCTGTATCAGAAATAGTATTTCCCACACCGTGCGTGACCCTGACAAATAGCAATTCATTCTGCAAGGAAAGTGTCAGCTTTTATGACCTTCCTCGATGCAGCTGCTCCCTTGATAAACCTGTCTGTTAGTAAGTTTTTTCAGCCTACAGCAATCTGATACTTTGGTAAGAAATTTGGATTGATCTTGTCAAGAAATCTCTGTTGCACTTCTTTTATTCATTCAAATGTTTTTTTTTTTCCCCCCCTTAGGAAGCCGATTTTGGCATCAGTTTGCTCTGATTGATAAGAAGAAGCCCCAGTAGCTGCAGATATTCTTGAATGTTTAAAAGGAATTAAATGCCCTAAATAAATTATACTCTAATTTGAATGGGACTGAGTGAGCTAATGTATTCTGGAGGAATCATGAATATCTACAACTGTTCCATTCTTTTGTGACAACTGTAATCAATTGTGGCTGTTGATTTTGTGTTTAATCGCTTAATTGGATCATACAAGAGGTTTGCTCTTTTATCTTATTATAATAGATTTAAGGCAGCTTTGGGAAATGAGCTCTACCAAGCTGTGTATTCTATACACTCCATACTTACTGTTTGTTTATTCTCTTGCTAAAACGTAAATATTCTGGGAAGAGCAGACAGAAGGAATCATTCACATAGAATCTGAAACTAAAGTTTTACTTATTTTATGAGTTGTAGCATTGTTGCACTAAGTCTGCTCCCATTTTATCATTCCCATCCTTCAATTCTAACACTACTATGTCATGTCAGCATTACAACACAAAACTACAGACTAAATAACTTGCAGTTTCTCTGGATCTGCCAGCGACCTTGAATGCACATTTGAATCTAAAGTACATTAGCCTGCACATGATACATTTTGAAAATTGTGATTCTTTGAAACTATATCCCTTTTGCATGAAATAGGACTATGGTGTGATCTCACCTTATTTTGGCACTTTACTGATCTTTTTGTTGAAGCCAGTATCTCTTGTGCCAAAAGTGGGAAAGTAAATTAGGCTAACTGAAGTGCTGCCTGGCCATTGTGAGTGTGATGAAGGTGTGTCCTTCATCACAGACACAAGGCTTCACATTGTGTGATTACCAAGTCACACAGGTGCAGGTGAGCTCCCACATGTCATCAGGACAAAGATAAACCATAAATGGATCAAACTTATGTACTGCTGTGTAGGACTGTACAATATTAGGAAAAACTTGTGAAACGCAATAATATTGGAATAATGATTTAGTCTGGCATTAAAGTGGCATCAGGGGCTACTTCAGTGGGACGTTATTATAAATGATTGTTGCCAAGTACAATATGTGATAGCAATGTAGTAATCCTTTTCTTGTCGACAAAAAGTAAACATTTATTTTTACTTGTTTATTTACAGGCCGACTTGTTTTGCTCATTTATACCTTCTTTCTTTGAGTGCCATGAGGATCCTGTTAGGGGCTTGATTTTTTTCAAGTTAGTCAGCCTTTATGTTGTGCCAGCATATTTTTGTGGGTAATGTTCAAACATCCCACTATCATTTTCGAAATTAGTTGACTTTTAGCTGCTTTCTCCGTTTGCTTGATTGTGAAGGGATATAGTAGGATGCCGGATTTAAGAGAACCCATTACATTTTTTCACTAGTCAAAATCTTTGTTTTTAAAAGTTGCCCTTAAAAGCTTCTAAATGCTGTTTTCTGAATACATTACCCTGATCTCCATATCTCCCTCCTTAATAATTTGTTAGATTTTTGTAATTCATTTGCCACGGTATTGGTAATGAATGCAGATTATTTACCTTTTTTGTGCAATCAGAGGCTCATAATGCTTCCAGCTATTCATTACTTCTTTCATGTTTTAGGATATTGGGATGCTGAGCAGAGTGGAGGCTGTACCTAGGCTGCGTGCCTAGCTAACCCATGGAGAACTGACAGGAGCAGTGCTGGATGGAGGCCAAGTCACTGGATGGCGAAGACGAGGAAGCACACAGTACTGTGGATCGCTCGCATTGTTTGTTCTCTTCCTCAGATGAAAAGTAGATGCGCCTCGATTGTCAAGAGATGGCAAAAACAGATCAGGATAGGCAGTCAGTGCTGAACAAACTGTGCTGCACATAGGATTTTAAGTGTTTTTTTTCTTTCGCCAATTTTATGGTGACTTCAAAAATATTATAGACATTAGATAACATTCCCTGATTAAATTGAAGAATACACAGACGCCAAAAATAGAAAGCAGAGAGAAACCATCATGGGCAGCTGTAAACGCAAGATTTCTTGGTTTTTGTTTTTAGCGTGTTTAGTGTTAACAGGAGTAGCCTTGGAATATGAAGGGGTACCTGGTCAGTGGACTCGCTATGCTCAGTGGGACGCTAAGACGACAGGCGAACTGAGCTTTATTATGAAGACCAACATCACCAAAGCCCTGGTCCTCTACCTGGATGATGGCGGGAACTGCGACTTCTTGGAGCTCCTGATCGCAGAGGGGAGGCTTCAGATGCGATTCACCATCCACTGCGCGGAGCCGGCCTCCCTCCACACGGAGACGTATGTCAGTGACCAGCGTTGGCACAGAGTCCTCCTCACCCGCAATTACAGGGAGACCCGATTAATGCTGGATAATGAGGAGAAAGTGGCTGAGGTGAAGTCCAAGAGGAAAGAGATGGTTGTGGCCAGCGACTTGTATGTCGGTGGGATCTCACCCGATGTGCGTCTCTCCGCTCTGACGTCGAGCACCGTCAAGTACGAGCCCCCGTTCCAGGGCTTTATAACCAATTTAAAAGTGGGAGATGCTCTGCCTGTGCTGCTGGATGGTCAAGCTGTGCACAATGATTTGGAGTACATATGTGATACATACTCACCCTGCAGCAACCAAGGCCTGTGCTCTGTCAGCCAAGGAGAGGTCCTCTGTGAATGTATCAATACCAGCTATAGGGGAAGGTACTGCCAAGAAGGTGTGTAAACTCCAATCTTCTTTCTTCTTTCTGCAAGATGTGTGAAAAGATTTACAGGTTAGATGGAGTTTCATTCCGTAAGCAACACCAGAAGCTGTTTTAAAATTCATAGCAAATCTATTAATTTGAGGCTCATGCAATTATTAATCTGAGTCTTTCATAAGTTTGCCAACAGCTGCTGAAAATTACCAAGATGTTCAAACGGTGCATCTGCTCCAGGAAAATAAATTTTAATCTTCAGTTCTATTATAAAGATGCACTTGATCTGTTACAGCCTAAAGACAAAACACAGTGGTTTCATATTTGGCAACTCATAAATCACATTGACATGCTGTATTTTCAGAATTATTCTTGTTTTTGTCTTCAGTTTTGCTGACTGGTTCACTGTTTATCTTATCCTTAGGACAATATTTTGGACTTTTAGTTTGAGGTCTTTTTTTTCAAGGGTGGAGTGATTATACAAACAACTTTAACAAAGTATATTTGTTTATTTACATTTTTCTTCAAAAATGCTCAAATATTTACATGCACGCACAATGTTTGTGTTCATATCTTAAGGAAAATTTGATAAAGGAATTAAGTAGCAATATAATTCTGAGTGCTACAGCTGTTTGAAATTGGTTTCCTTTCTGGTATGGAATCAGCTCTGAAGTATGTTTCAGAATTTTTTCAACAGGTTTGAGGTTAGAGTTTTGGGAAGACTTTTCCAGACCAAACCAGTTTTTACAAATGTTTGGGTTGATGAGGCAAGATTGACCTTTCACCTCACCTGTCCACAACTATCAGTAAAATAGTTTGATACAGTAATGTTGCCACCATTCTTTGGTTTTCTATAGAATCTTCTTTTTGAGTTCACCTTTATTTATACAGGTAAATCTTGTGGAGATCCATTGTCTCCTTTTCAAGAGCACCTGCTTTATATAGACAAACAAAACTACAATATATTTTATACAACAGATTAACTGAAAAAGTACAACTGAGGAAAGACAGTAGCAATAAAACATTAGGAACAGGAACATCCATTCAGTGATGCCATCTCTGTGGTCCTATGGTGCAACCGCTCCAAAGCTTAAGATGGACATAGGTGACTTTGTGCTTGGAAATCAACTCATTTTAACAATCTCTACCTTTTCTGCCTCAGGGAATTGTAAAATATTCAAACCGAATTGTACTTTAAACTTGTTGATGGCTCCAAAGAGAGCACTAGCCAAATTTTAGCAGAGATGTATATATTATTTTGATTGTGTGGATTAGAGAAACTCCTCAATTAAAAATCATCCAAGATGTTTGTTTAGTATTCACTCCACCCTGGAAAAAACAAAGAGTTGTTTATGTTAACGTGACAAAAGCGTCCCTGATGGGTGCATGCAGACTTCTGAGTGAAGCAGTCTTTCGTAATTCTTTTGCACTAAACGGCAGATGCTACCTTCAGCTGCATTCGTTTGGCCCATAAATGGTACCAATATGTTATTAATATCCCCTTCTAAACATGTAGTTCAAACTCTCATTGAGCTCCTGGGGATAATCAATAAAGCCCACTTAACAGCAATCCAAGACAAAGTATGCTCCAGCAGTGCTCACAGGCTGCTCGGTGAAGCAGTTATCTTCACAAGACAGAGGATTTAAGCTGTCTAATGTGATCGGTGTTCGCATCTTTTTTTTTTTTTTTTTCTTTTTTAAATGCTCAGACATCTAAGGGGCCCCCCAAAATGGATGTCATTTTCTTCTGGAAAACGCTGAGCAAAGAATTTAGCATTATAAAGTGAGCTCTTAATCTCCTGCAGCTCGGAGCGGAACGTGTAAATGCAGAATATACTTTCCACTCTGTACTTAAGGTTTGCTGTTTTATGAATGTTAGTCATTAAAAATATGACTGACGTGGAAACCATGCGGTCCAACTGCAGGGTTTCTTTATGGTCTGAAATACTAAAGATCCCAAACTGCGGTCCTTTTAATTTAACAGTGATTGTTTGAAAATCCTTTATGTGCCACAGATGTGATACAATACCTCCATTAAAGGGCATTCATTTTATTGCTGTGAATATAATGGGCAAAAAATCACACCCCACCATGCAAGGCTGAATTGTTTTAGCCCGCATGCATTTTCTTATTCAGAGCAACAGCAAGAAAATATATAACATAGCACAGTGTATCCATGGTTTGGTATGCACATTTCATGTATTATTCTGTTGTCAACATTGTAAACATCAGTTTTCTGTTCTTTGTTCCCCTGCAGCTGTCCAGAGAGAAGTCGAAGGTAAGGAAATGCATCCGATAATGAGCGCAAACGGAGAACGTGGCCTGTTTTATGGTGATGTTCTTATTTGGAAAGGATATCACCTTAGCATGACTGTGTGAGAGAGTGTGTTTGGTTATTATAAGGTTGTTATTTTAAGTTTGGACTGCAGTTCCAACATCCAACAAATTAAGCTGAGCTGAGACATACTATTGCCAGTCACAGGGTCACCAAAAGGGAAAAGCGCCTAATGTGCTGAACGCTCATTGTGTACATAATCAGCGCGCTCAAGGTGACTAAAGGTCTGCAGAGTGCGTGGGTGTCACACAATATGGACAACATTCACAAACTCCATAAAGGAGCAAATGACAGTGCAGAGTTTCAATTCAATTATTTATGAATCCTTCTTTTTTCTGCCTCTGCAGGGCATATTTTTCACATCTTAATTACTGTTATAAGGTTTACTTTGTATAGTATGCCATTAAGTGCTGAGGTCAGTATGTGTGCAGTATTAAACTCAAAATTACTAAACTCAACAAGACTGATCACTGAAACCTTAATCAACTTGTGTGTAATAAGATTTAGAAAGATGGTTTTCTTTTCATGAAGGGGAAAAAAAGCTTGTGCTACTTCTACTGACTACATTTTGGTTTCTAATGAGGTGCCCATACCGAGCTGAAATGAAGATTGAGCGTGAGTTGGGAGATTTGTTTAGTCGACATTGGAGAGATACATCCATCTCCCCCCAGTAAGGACTCAACGGTTCTGGTGAAAGGGCAGCCAACTGACTCAGGAGACCAGTATGAGGTGTGCTGCTCTGGTGCACATTATAAATCACTGTAACTTACACAAGATGCCAAACCCATATACACACCTGTTTTCTGAAGTCCTAACTCTGGCACAGACCAGCCATATGACAGCAAAATAGACAAAAAAATGTATACTTTTTGAATGTTTTCCCATTTTGTCACATTACAAATACAAAGTAAAACATTTTTCTAAAACAGAAAATAAACTGCATGTTTTCTGCATTGTTTCACAAACTTAAACCAAAAAACTCTGGCCTTGATTTGATTTTATTTAGGGTTACTCTGATAACCCTAAATAAAAGGCACCACAGCCAAGCGCCTTCAGAATTAATCTGGTACATTGAGTCAACCTGATCTTAGGAATGGGCAATATTTAGTAAAAAATAGTTTACAGTATTTTGTGTTATTTGTTACAATGATGGTTAAAAGAAGCCATTAAAATTCTCTGCAGTCTAGTAAGCAATTATAGAGCTATGACTGTATGTCACTGCAGACAATCATAGCCTCACAAACACAAATGCAGCTCTTAAAGTTCCATAGTCTTTATGCATGGATACTGAGAGAAAGTTAATTTTTTTTTTTTGATTTTTATGAGAAATTTAAGAAAACCATGTATGATTTTCTTTCAGCTTTACATTTATGCAGCGCTTTGTGTTGGTCTCTCAAATTTCATCAATATACACAGAAGCACGTGGTTGTAATTTGACAAAATGTGAAAATGTTGAAGTGCTATGGACACTTTAGCAAAGCACTGTAGATGTATGGAGCTCAAAAAGCATGAGAGCAGGATGCGTAGAGATGGTAGCCTTAGTGTAGCTTCTCTGCTGCTTTGAAGACTTAGTCACAGATATATGTGATTTTTATTTTTAAGCAACATTTAATGGGTTTCATCTCAGCACAAATTGCAAAAACAAGCATTAATCATTACTAATGTGAGCAAAGATGTCAGGACTCTGCTTACAGCTAAATTGCAAGGAATATCAAATGACATGCGCAAAAAAAAGAGCACATCAGAATGTTTATTGGATTAAAGCTTGACACGGAAACAATCCCCCATTGCAGAACGCATGAAAACAACACTGACAAGAGTGGGGAAAAAAACCACATTCACCAGATGCCTCTTTTCTGTCCTTCACACCAGTCTGTGAGAAGGAGCCAGTCTTCTGTGTTGCCGTTGCATCAGCTGAAATAGACCGATCTATGCATTACCTAAATCGCCTACTCCCAACAGAGATTACAAAGATGGTAACCCAAATGCTATATTTGGTCTTTGCTGTGTGTTTTTAAGTGGCACAGGAGTAGTTTTTATTTGTCTGAGGAGCTGCTCTAAGATGGTGAAAACCTTTCGGATTAGCAGGTGAGTCCTCTGAGTTGTCCGTCTGCATTATGCGGCACGCGGGCTCGCATTGATCTGTCCCCACAAAGGCCACGCCGGAGCCTGCTCAGTTGGCGAAACAGTGCAGCAGTCTCTGACGTGCTGCGAGATCTGTGAACAAGAGATAAGGAAAGCCACCACAAGAGGCAAATAGAAAGAGAAATCACTCCATATATATATATATATATATATATATATATGTGTGTGTGTGTACACAGATATATTTTAGTTTAAGGGTGGACAAAACAAGTGTTAAAGTTTGTGAAGGACAAAGAACATGTAGGCTTGCATTTTGGAGCAGCAGTGACTTTGGTCTAATCCATCATTACTATTAGCTGCTAAATGCTGTACTTTTGTGGGGGAAAAAAAGAAAAAATTGGTAAATCCTAATCCGTCTGTGCTGCCTCTTTCTTCTCAGATGTCTGCTAATTAAAGCCACAATAATAATGCCTTTCAACATCTCCAGCTGTTTTCACTTTATTTTTTGTTGAAACGTTTGGAGATAATTGTTTTTATGCTCTAGATAGGACGTCTTAAAAGGGTAATTTTGCAATAAAATGTACAAATAAATTATTTTCACTTTACGTAGTCATGCCAAAAAGTATTTTCTCCTCAAGCACATAGTTTTAAAAGTAAAAAAAAAAAAATACATGTTTCTACTATGTTGGATGAAGGTGAAAAGGAAATCATGATGGGCTGTAGACAGAAAAAAAGGAAAACAGGAGAAAATATGTTTCAAGGAATTCCCTTTGCTTTTCGCTGTTATTTCACATTATTGAACAATGGTGAAAAGCTTTCTTGCTCAGTGGAAACAGGGCCTTTTTACCAAACCAGTTGAAGTGCTGAAGTAGAAGTAGAGCCAGTTCTTAACTGGTTCCATTTTTCACAGCCAGAGAGCCAGCTTGGTGCTTCGGCATTACTTTAATTGAAACCTCTCTTCCAGTAAATGTTTGATCCTCCCGCTGTTATATTCTAAATTTCTGTGCAGATCACATTGCATCGAGACAGTTTATATCTTTCACATTATTTAACTCATTTTCCATACAAACATTTATGTTAATATCATCAACTTAATTTATTAATGTGAAAACAAGTCTGTGAATACTGTACGTAGTCATAACCAGCTGCTCTCTAAAGTGTATTTACAGGTTTAGAAACTGTAATTAGGCATGGCTCGTTAAAATAACCATGATTTTAAAATGATTTTCACAGCTACAAAAAGCAATACAATCAAAATAAGTTTATTCTATTACTAATCCAGCCATCCATCCATTCTCCGCTCATCCGGGGTCGGGTCTCGGGGGTAGCAGCTTAAGAAGAGAGGCCCTTCTTAATGATCACATGTTATATATCTAATCAGTGTAAAAGATTCATCTTAAGTAAATTAGAAGGTAAAGTGTAACTCAGCGTGATGCTCTTAATGTTTTGATTATTAGTTTTGATTATTAGTTTTCATGAGCTCCTGACGAAAACGATTCTTTCCTTTCACCAAGAAAAGGTTTTCTGCCAAGATGGCTTGAACAGTGACAAGGTTGGTGCCTCTGGCTGTGGAAAAAAGAACCAGTACTAAGCAAGTACTGGTTCACCAAGTCCTGTTTAGTAATGAAATCGGCTGCTTTGGCTATAATTGGGACTTGACTATTGTAGCAAAGTAGGGAGAAGTTTTTGGGTAGGATTTTTTATTCATGTACATTATGCATACAAAGCACTTGGATGTGAATTAGAGATGAACCGATTAGAGATTTGTGGATGATTTCCAATTGGATTTGGCATTTTAAACTGTCTTAATTGTGAACTAAACACTGTAAGCAACAAAACTTTGCGAGGAGTACTCAAAGTTGGACTATACCTTAATCTACCAGCATTTTTAGCAAATTTATGTGAAATTTAACAGATAATTCCTGAAAGAGAAGTTCCAGCTCCCTGGATCTAGCGTAATCGAAAAGCTGTTCATAGTAATAAATAACTCTGACAAAAGTAAATGGCTATGGAGCTGGAAAAAAACACCAGAAAGAAATAATAAATGAGTGAGTAAAGGCCTTTTACAGTTTATGCTATTGGTACGTTTCAGTTGGCTATTGAAAATCAGCTTCTTTTCTGCCTTTATGTTATATTAGAATATAAAAATACTTTACATGTTAATTGAGAGATGGCATTAATCTGTTTGTTGTGCTTTTGGAATTCTATGTGTTTTTTTTATTTGATATTTGATAGTATAAAGATTGCCATCTTTTCCTATGTTGACTATTCTCAACCTGCAAAAGATCATTAAAATAGTTCAATATGAAACTACTGACCCCTCAGCAATTAAAGAGCAGATTGAAAAAAGTGCAAAATTTGTTAATAGGACTCTAACTCAGCAACAGAATTCCTGCAGTTTATCACTTGATCTAGAAATAAGATGGATAGTTTCCTTTTATGTTGCTTCTTTTTGCTGCTCACTCATCCCTACAATGAGAAAAATCTTCCATCTGTTACAGCTTCCCTACTGAAGAGTATTGTGTTGTATACAACCTTGTAGCACTAAGATTTAGTGCATTTGTTTATTTATGAAAAAAAAAAAGTATTTCAAAGCAGTTGGTCATATTGGAAATCATTCTGTTCCGGTTACCATCAGATTTCTCGGTGCATCTCTAATGTTTATTCACAGAATATGAATATGAACAAACCAAACCAATTATTTCCTGAAGCTTCCTCTGAACAAAAATCAGCCAATTTACATCTTCCTAGTTCAATTAGAAATTGACCATGGTTATTTTCCATTGTCTGACAGTAAAAACAAATGATTTGACATATATAAAGGCCAAGTCAGAAGGATTCTAAGTAGCGATGCAAAGTAGTTTTGTTCAGCGGTTTAATTTGCTTCTTATTTAAAAATAGAAAGCTGGTAGATTATGGGTAGGACGGGCAGCTTATTTCCACAGTCTTTCTCCTCTACTGGGACTCTACAGGTCTGAGCCAGTTATCTCTGCATTTCCACTCACTGAGATTTGGGTGGAAGACGCAGCAAAGTAGGAAGCACACATTCAATAGTTGGCCGCCTCTATGAAAGGGCAGGAACGACACCTCTCCTAATCCACACGAGTGTTTTGAAATGTCGTCAGAGACTTAATTCACTGACTGGTGTGTTTGCAAGGCAACCACCTTGACCTGTTTTTTCTGCCAGCATTTCAGAAAGATGCGGATTTTCATTGCCCGGTGCACTACTAAAACTGGTGGTGTGAGGAGGCTAAATGTTTTGGTCAAAAAACCTTTCTTCAGCTTTGTAGCAGAAAAGCTGGAGGAGGAGACCAACTGGATCTTAATCCAGTCGCATTTAGAGAGAGAGTGAAAGAGAAAGCTTTGTACTGTACATACACAACCCAGCCATCTAAAGAAAAAGTGAATCACTCGTAGGTTTGTCAAAAGCAAGTACAATATGCATAAGAACGAAGGCAAAGTAAAAAAACAACAACAACAACCTGCAGGCCATCCAAGCAGCAATAAAATACATAGCAGTACAAGTTAGTTTGACTCGGTGTGATTCCACCATTGAACACCAGAGTCTTAAACCCTTCTGTCACACCTTCTTTATTCTGTCATGTATTCAGATATTGTTTTCTGGAAGATGATTGCACATATCAGAGATCTGCAGCTGACTAAAAACCAACTTTTTTTCTCTCTCTCCCTTTCTGGTGACTGGGTTGATGCATAGATTGGCCTGTCAGGTAGATTGCACAGCCGCAGTGTGGGTTCACACAGCAGCTCTTTGTCTGCTATGCAGACTGGGCTTTGGCTGAATCCTGTGAGTGAGCAGAGGCTCAGTCACTGGCTTTGCGATGGCACACTCTATCAAAAGCCTACGTGTTGGCAAGCAAGGATCCTCCCAGGGGTAATTATGTTCATTCCACTCTCAGAGCTGCAGCATTAATAGCCTTGTTCAGCTGTACATGCGAGTAGATTTCTGCAACCTGGCCCTTCTGAAAGTTTTAACTAATGACCAAAATGGGACAATAGTTGTAATGTAAGTATTAATGAGTAATATAAATGACTTACAGTGCAGTACTAATAAACTGATGAGAGCTGTTTGTGTTTATTGGCACAGTGGCCTCGTGCACAAGTGTAGCAGAAGGAGCAGGTGACGTATGTCGTGCAATTTTCAGCTGACCTATTAAGATATTTCTGTGTCACATGTGTATGTGCATTACAAAAGAGGTACGGATACAGAACAGAGGCGTACAGGAATGTAATTCTCACTGTTTTGCTCTACATAGTCTACATCTTGCAAACCTCCAAGGATTTTATCCATTGTCACCTGCAGTAAGGTGCCTCATTACTTTGCATTTACTTTCCATTGGGATGAATTGTGTCATTCCTTCCCTTTTATAGAGCTGTGCTAAATCAAAATCCAAATATACAGAGCTTTGTAAAAACATTCACATCCTTGAACTTTTGCGCATTTTTATCAGTTTACAACAACCAACTGTAATACATTTCATTGAGATTTTATTTGACAGCTCAACACACAAGATCATGTAATTTTGAAATAGAAGGAAGAAGATTTGTGTTTTAAATTTTTGGAACAAATGAAAGTGCTTAGTGTGGCATGCATTTTAGCCCAGCTATTTAGTGAAGGCTTCAGAGGTTTTTAAATGGGCAAAAGTGAGCAAACATCATCATGAAGTAGAAAAAAACAACAGATCAGGGATGAAATTAAAGAGAAGTTTAAAGCAAAGTTAGGTTATGAAACTACTTTACAAGGTGAACGAAGGAGCTCTGGTTAGAACTTCTGCAACGCAACGTGCGACAGAACCCAGAAAAAAACTTTAGCAGGGTTGGACATAGTGGTGGCAACATTATGCTGTGGGAATACTTTATTATAGGAATGACAGGACAGCTGGTCTGAGCTGATGAAAAGATGGATAGAATTAAATACATTAAATGCACCATTATGTAAAACTGTGTTGAAATGTCATCTAAAATCTTCATAAAATGACACAAGCATTTTAGTTTCTTTTTTTTTAATATGCCAGAAGGTTAAAAAGTTGAAGGGGTACGAACATATTTGCAAAGAACTTCAAAAATAAAATGTGCATCTGCAAAACATAATAAAAATCACTGAATGAGCCTTACCAAGTGCGGTTTATTTATATGAGGTGCTTTAAATACACGGCAGCCTCTATGTATAGTAACACATCCCAAACGTCTGCATCTAGTAAACATACAATATGTGTTCCATTAGAAAAAAGCATCTGTGTGAGCAACTACCTGTGAGGGTTGCGCCGGTCAAGATGTTTTTTTCTCTCCTTGCCTCCCCTCTCCTCCCTTGAGATGTTTGTCTGTTTGAGTTTAATTTTCCCCTTATATTTTAGTTTGAACCTTGACATCCGTACCTACCCCCAAGGATGTCTGTCACAAACTGCAGTCCAACATTGTGACAATGCTTTTGTTCTCCCGAACCTCTTTATGAACTTCCTGTTTTCGTATCCTTTTTTCTGTTCTTTCCCTCAAGGTCTGGCGCACCTGATGTTAAACCGCCAAGGTATGGGGTCTATTGTTTTGCTTTTCCCTCCCAGCCACCTGAACACCCAGAGATCATTCAGTTTACTGTGCTGCACTAATATTTCCTCTCCTCTTTTTGTTTATTTTTTACATATACTTGCCTGTTCATTTTATGCTTCCTCTCATGTTATTCTCACTACTCACTCAATATTTGTCCGTCAAACCCTTGTCCTGACCACTGACTGATCTACTGGAACATCTTCATCTCTGCAGTTTTACGCCAAGGTAATGCTTCTAATGCTAATAGAATTTATTCGGTTTGGTTTAATGGTATTTTCAGACGATTCAGTAATGAAGAGCAAAGGTTTCACGTCCCAAAAGTAGCTTCAGCACTTTCAAAACAATCAAGACAGATAATTGTATTCTGGTAGGAATAAATTCTTGCATTAGGTTTTTGCTATTTTTCATTCTCAGGGTTTCATTTCAAACTACCCAGATTTCTCACTGAGTTGCTTATGATCATTGATTTCAAAGCACAAATGGAAGAGAAATCTTTACCTTGGGGAGTTTCACTAATAAAGAGCTAGCAGCCCAGTAATACACACTTGGCAATGCTGTTATTTATCATTTTTCACACTCTGCAGAATGCTTAAATTAAAATAAAGCCATAGCAGTGAGAGTAAAGCCTTGGAACACAAGTATGCATCTGCTGCTAAACTGGGAAGAAAATGACCTAAATTAATTCTGAGATGCATACGTTTACTGCGCTAAGAAAAAGTATTTGCTCCCTTACAGTTTTCTTCTGCTTTTGCATTTTTGTCAATTTAAAATGTTTCAGATCATGAACATTTTTTGTATATCAAAGATGAACTCACTCAAGTAACAAAAAAGCCCCAAAACAACAGTGAATGCACCACAGGCCTCACTTACATCAATTATGTAAGGTCAGTATTGATGATTCAACAATATGAAAGAGACTTTTCAAAATGGCATCCAAGGGAGAGTTCTGAGATGAAAACCACTGCTGGGAAAAAAAAAGAACATGATGTATTGTCTTAGATTTACCAAAGAAATCATCTTTATGTTTCCCAAGATTTTTTGGAAAATATTCAGTGGAGTTACGAGACAAAAATGGAAACTTTTTGACACCAGGAAGTGCGTGACCTGTTAGGCCTAAAGAATATTCACACCTGCAGCCAAACTGCAGGTGTGAATGTCTGGATCTGCCTTGCTGCTTCAGGACAACTTGCTTTATTTGATAAATCCACAAATTCTGATCAGTTTGTGACATTAATCTGAAGCACACTTGGGCTATTCAGGAGAATAATGATCCAAAGCACCTCAGTCTGGCATTGACTGGTGCACAAAATTAAAAAAATAAATGGAGATTTTGGAGGCGCTTACTCAAAGTCTGGTCCATAAATTTAATTAAGATGAGGTCGCATAGTCTTAAGCAGACTTTTTGTGCTCAAACAACCACCAATGTGGTTGAATTAAAACAATTCTGCAACTGAAAGTGCAACCAAATTGCCTCCATAGCAATTTAAAAGACTCATTGCCAGTTATGGGAAATGCTTAATAGTTATTGACTTCAAGGTTTCACAACCACTTAATGAAGCTGTCACTTTTTCACAAAAGGGCATATGGAGGTTTATTTCACTTCATCTCCTTTTTTAAATTAAAATCATAATTTCAAAAAAAAAAAAGGATTTTGTATTTTTTTTATTTTTTTAGATTTTCTTACCACAATTCCTCCACAGCAATGTAAAAGAATCATCACCAATTGTAGGAAACACTTGATGGCAATTCTCAAACAGTCGGTATGTTTAAGGGACACATAGAAACAAGTTGGTTTGGATAGCTAACGCCCCAAATAAATGAAATCATCCTTTGAGAACTGCAGTTTCTATAAAGGTTATCTTTGTCTAATGTTAAATTTAGCTTGATGGTCGGAAATATTTAATAGTGCCAAAAAACTCAAAACAGAAGAAATCTGTAAGGCGATAATCCTTTTTTAAAAGCACTGTCTGTATATATAAATGCAAACACACAGAGACATTTAGTTTTGAAGCATCTGAAGGCAGCTGTGCCGTCAGGTTTCCCTCAGGTCTCCATGGCTGCCTGTATTGCCTTGAAACCTACTTGAGACATGGCTTTGATGACCCATTCTGCCCAAGTCCTCGAGAAAATGAGTTACCTAAGCAGAAAAAAACACTGCTGTTGGGTTATCATTACACTTCCTATGTTCTTTGCTTTTTTTTTTTTTTTACTCAATTTCCCCAGAGACATAAAATTGAATAATCTGCAGCTGTGAACTGAAATTGCTTTGTATGTCATCTTGTGTTATTTTCACATCCTCTGAAAAAAGAGGGTGTGGGGGCACTCTCAATGTTTTCATGTACATGTTTTGTGTTGAGCTGATTATGATATCAAGGCTATTCTGATTAAATTACTTAATCAAATTAGACCGGTTTATCTGTACCTACAAATTATGCAGCTAGAGGCCAAGCATGGGTCTGATATTTTAGATTAAAGTCTGGTTTTATTGTTTTCTAATTGTGGAGCTCATTTTTGCATGTTTAAGGGCAGTTAAGCTGCCTGAACGCTGTGACTGAACACACTGAATGCTTCTACATCCTCTGCTTTCTCAGAATAACTGCTTTATAGCTAATTCAGGACATTGTACAGTAAGTGTGTCCCAAAGCCCCACACAATATGACTTATCATGAACTGAAGAATGGGATATGTAATTGCTTAATTTCATGCATTAATGTAAAAGAGAAATTCATTTGAGAAGAAAGATTTACAGAATTGTATCTCCAAGTGATGGCCATAATGCAGCCCACAGTTATTAAAATATCATAGCATGTACATGAGACATCAAATTTTTATTCAGATGTTAAATGTTTGAAGGAACATTAGTTATTAGCAATTACCCAGCTTTAGCCTTAGGGGCTGTTCGAGATGGAGTTCTGATATGATGTGATAGATTCATGCAGACCTCAGGAGGTTGAATATTGGCTGGTGTGCACAGAAATCCTTGATGTAATGCAAATTGTAAAATCATTCAGACACCCATGGACTGTGCTGGTAAGCTACATTTTTTTTAAATCTCTCCTTATCTGCTGTTGCCCATTGTTAAGATGATTGTCCAACTGTATGTGGACACTGCTTTTATTCATGCGCTTACCCTTAAGAATTAGATTATGGGCTGCTCCATTGACAGTAACTTTGCTTTAAGTTTAATATTAATGAACAGATGTGTTCATTAATGTGGTCAAACATGCAGAGGAAATAAGTGTAAAAAAGAATCACACTTACTTGGTTACTAATTCTTTGTTGAAGGACTTGCTGTTTCAGTTTCAGCATTCTCTTCTTTCGTAGGAATTTATAAACATCACAGATCTTCACCAGTAGAGTGATTAATATCTGATCGCCCTCTAATGTTAAAATTCTACCAATCATCCAGATCTTGACAACATCTCTTGTTCACAACCCTCCTGAGGAGACCCCACAATTTTCCTGTCAGATCCAGCTGTGAACATTTTGAAGCATTCTTTTTGTTTATTCAGGTGTACTCTTGGATTTACTGCAACACAGAGAAGTTAAAGGAAAATATCATGCGAAATTGACTTTTATGAGCTTCAAACCATGTTATAATGTTATTCTCTCATCAAAAATATGCAACACAGTGTTGCTTTAACTCGTTCACGTATGTTTAAAAAATCATGGTGGCCATTTGAGGAGCCTAAGTGCCTTCTCATACAAAGCACCGGCTTTTTACCCAAAGCTACACCTTGAAGCTGCAGTTCCCACCCCACAGAGCATCGTTCCTCCAGACTAGCAGCAACAAATAGTAAACATCTAGTGGACAGGTTATCTGCTGAGCTCATCATACAAACTATAAGGCTCCTAAAAACGGTGGGCAGCATGGAGAAGCTTTGTTTTGATGATGTGCTGAACAGCGAGTGTCAGAAAGGGAAGGAAGTTCTAGACAGAAGCAAATTCAAGGCATCAGATACAACAATGATACAAAGTTAATTCATTGAAGGTCTTTTCGATGCATAAAGCGTTTTTATAACAGCTGAAGGCAAGATAGTTACTTGGCCTGGAAAATACATAACACCTCCCATTTAAAAACCTTTTCATTTTTCTTGCAGACACCTGAAGGTTTTGGGGTCTAAATTGGCAATTGAAATGATTCACAATTTCACACACTTTTTCAAAAACATCATGTTTGACGTTGGGTATGATGTTTCTTCTTATGGAATTGTGGTCCAGGGTTATAAGGCCTGAGTGTTTTGCTTTAAAGGAAGTGATTCTATTTTTCAAATGTACATCTTATTCCAGACATATTATATTTAACAGGGACTGTTGTCATATGCAAAATACAACCAGTACATGACCTAGATTTTTACAGCTTCTTCCATTATGTTATTGGCCTCTTAAGCTTTCCTGACATGCTTACATCTGGTCTTTTCCTTATTTTTGAAAAACATCCAGTTTTTGTTGTCTTTTCTGCTGTATTTTTTACTCTTTGCTGCACCGTGGTGTATAAAATGTTATAAAATGGTCCTTGTCTTCTTCTTACACACCTTTAAACAATAAGATAATTTTAAACATTTGAGTCCGTATGCAAACTGCAACCTTAGCTAAAAGATGTAAAGGTCATGAAAATCCATCTAGGACAGCTGATCTTTATTTCTGCTTAATCAAATTTACTTTAGTTGATATGAGGTATGAATCCAAGAGCAATGAATGCTAAAACTGAACCAAAAGCTAATTTAAGGATAGGACAGAACATATGTTGTTTTAAAACTATAAAACATTTGGAAATTATTTAGAATGTTTTAATTCCTTTAAGTCGCAAAAAAGTGAGTTAGCTGTACCTGGCCCACAATATCAAATGTTTTTCTTGTGTAACTTTACAGAAAAGGCAGCTAAAAGTAAAGTATACAGTGCCTTTTTACCTGTTTATTTATTAGAAATCTGATATATTTAGATGTAACATGGCTTTGAATGAGACACTTTTTTAAATCCGAGGGCATAAATGTTAATGAATTGATACAATTATCAGTTCACAGGCTAGACAATGCTACAACGCTGTTTCCTTTGGGAAATTAGGATAATTACATGCTAGACAAAGAAATAACATAGCAGTCCTCTTTATGCTGATTCCAAACAAGTGAAATATATGTATTGTAACACATTGTTGCATATTTTTCCCATTTGTCAATGCGATATGATCCCTCTAATTGCTTTTATTGTGTTAAACAAAATGTGAAACCAATAATGTTTGAGGCCTCTCTTTTTGGAAGTAGCTCAATAAATCATAATTTTTGGGCACACACATACTGGCAACGATGGCTTTCATGGAGTGCAGATGTGGTTGAAGATCATTGAGAAGGCAAATTGCTGACACAAAAAAGAGCAAGACATGACATCCCGTTGAGAAGTAGGAGAGATTCCTGGAGACTGTTGGTGTTTCCATTATATTCTGCTGAGCTTTCATTTTCTATCGAAGGGTTCTTCTGTTTGCATCTTGGTTCAGCACAATGGTCTCATGCTTAATGCCATGAGAGTTTGAAAGCAAAGCCTCCCCCACCTTAATCCCTCCAGTCAGCAACAACGTACAAAAAAAACTGCTTGGAAAGCATCTTTTGCAATAACGACTACAGCCATCGTCTTAGAAAGCGTTTCGACAGAGTTAACGCCAAAGTCTGTGTGGTGTTGTGACAAAAAGAAAAACACTGTATTAAATATTTCTCATGCTGGGAAATTTTTGTTGTTTCTGCAGATATTAGTCCAGTTTCTAGATAGGCTGCCTATGTAATTACTTATAATCCCTTATAGAAGACCTTTAAGATGGTGTCATGGTCATCATGGCAGGAAGTTATAATGAAAAAAAAGATTGCACTAGTTTTGGTTTCTTTCTTAACAATCGTATTTTTTTAGCATATAGATTGCTAAATTGTATAGTTGCTTTTGGTAAGAATGCACGTATCAGTAGGGAGGCTCACTGATAATTTATCAATTTGTTGTGTGCACAGTGTTTGAGCACCTACATAGCCTGAACAATAAAAAGTAATGGGGCCCAGTCAACCCACAGCCTTAAATTGGCCCTGGAGCATCGGCGCTGACATTTACAGTACAAACAAACACAGGCTTTAGGGACGGCTTATCTGTCCTGCTTGAAATAGCTTGCTCAGTAGCAAACACTGCAACTATCTAAGGACAAAGCTTGAAACAGCCTACACATTTTAAATGGGGGTATTTATTGGTTAACATCTCTTTTTCCATGTCAGTGTCAAACACCAGGTTAATGGCAGAAATTATAGTGTTGGTACTGTACTTTAGAAGTTTGCCATACTCAAGAGTGGTTGTCTCAGTATACTGTATTTATGTGGCCGTCTGTCAATCTAGCATTTGTCTATCTGTTTATCTAGCTGTCTAACCTTTTTATTATGTATTTATCATGTGTTTTAGTGTTATCTACCACATACTTTTGAGTGGGTTTCAAATAGAAAGTGAAACTGCTAGAACAACAGTCAAACTAGCAAAAACATCTTTAATCATCCTCCATACGATGCCCTCTGTAGTGTTGGGGAAAACCTTCCAACATTTCACAGTGCATCTATATCACCCAGTGACAAGTCTTGGAAAGTAGGTGCAAAACAAATATTTGACCAAGTCAGCCACAATTAGTTAGCCATTCTTTCACATTGTCTTGCAAAAGTATTTACATCCCTTGGATTTATCCCAAAGTGTATCACAAGTTTAAACTATACCATATTGTATTGTTTTTATAGACCAACATAAAGTAGAGCGTAATGTGAAGTAGAAAGAAAGGATAAATAGCCTCAAACAGGTTTTTTTTTTTTTCAGAAATACTCTGTATTTAGCTCCATCCATCTTCTCACTAATTCTGACAGTGTCCTTGTCCTTCCTTTCAGATTTGTATTTGTAAAATATGTTGAAAATAATATAGCACTTTTCTTTCACTTCACAATTATGGCTTTCCTTGTCTGTCACATAAAGTCCCATTGAAATAAACAGCTGTTTGTGTTTATAACATGACCAAACGTGAAAGCCTTTAGGGGATGTATATACTCTTGCAAGGCACAGTAAATGTTAATGTTGAAGAAATAGCAATACTGTTGAATGTTGAATGTATTTTTCAAAAGGGTGAAACAAGGTCATGCTTAGATAACTTGATCTATATTGTGTTATACTCTTCACTTGTTACTTGTTTCTATTTAGTTTAAATGCATGTAGACAGCGTGTCTAAATAGCTTTGTCACGCAATATTGTCTTTTCTACTCATTTTAGTTCTTACTTTTACCCCCCCAAACATATTTTACTCAGCCATGCTATAGAAGTGAATGCATTCATTTTGCAAAGTCACAGTTTTATCTAATTATACGGACATTTTTCCAAGATGTTTCTTTTCCCCTCTCAGGGCGGCAAGAGTCGGTGGCCACCTTTAAAGGCAACGAGTTCTTCAGCTACAACTTGTCCACGACTCCCATTCAGAGCAGTTTGGACGAGATCACGCTGTCCTTCCGGACCCTGCAAAGGAATGGCCTGCTGCTCCACACCGGGAAGTCAGCCGATTATGTTAACCTGTCGCTGAGGAACGGAGCTGTATGGCTGGTCATCAATCTGGGCTCTGGGGCCTTTGAAGCGCTGGTAGAGCCTGCCAGTGGAAAGTTCAATGACAATGTCTGGCATGATGTGCGAGTGACACGCAACCTTCGCCAGGTGTGTATGCAACTGTTACCTAAGCATTCAGTGCTTGGAATCAGGACTTGAATTTGAGGCACCGAAGCATTAAATTCAAGTCTTCAGCATTAGCCCAAGACTTTACTTTGGCTAATGCTCTAAAGATTCTGGAGTTTACTAAAAATTTTATTCAACACCTGCAAGCCGTAATGTAAATTGGCAGAGTTAGACAGAGATGTGCATATTCTCCTGTGAAAGGGAAAGTTCTGATTTATTTGGCATGGTGGTGGTGCAGGGTATAGAGCACTGAACCCATGTCCTCAGTCCTTGACGAGACCATCACAGGTTCGAGTCCTGGCTCTTGTACCTTTGCCAGATGTCTTCCCTCTCTGTCACAACCCTCTTTTCTCTCAATCTGTCTCTTACAATGGGCTCTTTAACTATTTCCAGATAATGTCAGAACAAAACAAGCTTAACCTCCCTGAGATGTCTCATTACATTGTGGATAAAAGAAAACTACATCTTTTGCATTCAGTTAAAAATGTTTACCTTTTTACTTTACTTTAGTACACCTGACTTTTGTTTCATAATTTCTACCATGCCTTGGAGCATGAGGGAACACATTGCACCAATTAAGTTCCTAACGGTCTCTTTAGATGCTGAGCAAAATGTGAAAAAGTAAAGAGATTTGTTGATCATCATGTGGTAAAGGACAAAGCAGTTTCACAACCCTGAACAGTTCCACTGGTAGAGGAGAATGATTGCAATTTTTTATTGCTAGAACAAGAATTTCAGTCATTAAAGCCATGAATTGTTACTTAGAATGGTTTGAGAATTTAATTGTTTCCACTATTTAAAGAATTAAGACTCGACTTGGAAATGAGTTGGAAGAGTGGAGGCCTGACATTGGTTGAGATGAAATACTTGGCATTTGACTTGGAATTGAGGTGAAATTGTTGAGGATTTGGTTGGACTTTTCCTGTAAGGGTTTGATACTTTGACCTAAGATGTAAGACTGAAGACTTGACATGAGCTTAAAATGGAAGCTTTGTAACTTGAAAGACCTGATGTTTAACTTTGATTTGGAAACAATTTGAGACTGGATTTAGACTTGGAAAAAAACAAAAACAAACATCTGAGACTTAAAACAAAAGAGTTAATCATATTTTGACCTCTAAAACTTAACTAAATGATACACATTCATTTTGCTCCCCATTTTACTTTGTGACTAGTAGGAGGGGTGTATTTTTATCATTATTTTATAATTTAAAATGAAATATATTATATCGTCTTTTCATACTACACTTTCAATATTTTTTTTTACCTCAAAGTCAATACAAACAAGCTGTCTGTCCATTCTAGGGCTTAAGCAAATGACTGACCTATAACAATAAGAATGCACTGCAGTAGTAATGATTTTCCAGGAGTTTTCTCATTTTGCAAAGTCTATCGTCACTCAGGTTGCCATATTTTTGTGTGCTTCAGTTTCACAAAGCTCTATGAACTTGTTTTGGTATCTGCAGACTCTGATGCAACACTGCAGCAGGATAAGTAAGTTATACAAAAACAGGATGGGCTTATTTAATGAATATAGCAACTCTGTGTGTCCAGCATTGTTTTTCTGCATTGTTCTGCAGCCAAGTATTACTCAGCCTTAAATCTTCTATATCGGGAATAATCTGGACAATGTACTGATCACTTAAACTTATTTAATGCTTTTACTGTTACCGTTAGTGCAACTGTTCTCATTTCACTGTGACTTACAGGGTTTTATTTTTTTCAAACCCACCAAATTTAAATTATTATAATGCAATGCACACTACTTGCTTGCAGTGAGAACTGTGCAAATAATTTACCTTTTTTTCATCATGGTGCATTTCTATGCAAAGCAGTAAATGGTAATAAAGGAACAAACATTTAAATACAGCGGCATTACTTTTTTCAATCATTTTATCTAATAACAGCAGCAATAATATGTTAATAATCTTGAATATAATTATCTATTTTATATTCATGTTTTCTATAACTTGGATTATCTACAACCTAAAACAGGGACTAATGCCTATGCTTACAGATTAATTTATCTAAGTTTGGGCTCTGTTTATATTCAGGTTTTTCTGCCAATTAATTTTATCAGACAAAACATTATCAGACATTTTAAACTGTCCTCAGCCGCACAGTTAGCATTAGTAACTGCAAACAGCCAAGAGATTTTAGACCCTCTACATAAAATCAGAAAGTTTTATTTGATTTATGTTTTGAAAAAAGGCAATGTAAACTAAGTAGCTCTTTTTTATTCATACAAACATTTTTCACATAAAAATCACATATTTTATCTATTAAAGTCCTTGTGATTTTTATTTTATTTTTTTTACATAGAACATAATTTCATATAATTTCCAGTATTTAAATCATCGTTGTAAACTGTACTGACTGTTTGTAAACTTGTCTACATTGATTTAGCTCATGTCTGACAGTTGACTTTACTCATAGTTTTCAGGCAGCACTTGCCCTTTTCATTTCTGACTTAAAGGACTCAAAATTCATTGCAGTGTATGCATTTAAAGATGTTAGCAAAAAAGCCCTTCTTTGTTGGTCAGGAGCAGAAGGCCCTGCTTTTTTTATTTTTTAATTTATCTTAAACTCTTACTGTAAATTGTGTCACTCACTGACATTCTCTTTTTACTTAATATTTACTATTATGAATTTGCTTAAAACCTTCAGATCTTACTGCATAACCCCACACACCACCCAAAGAAAAAAAGGTCATATTTTCTGCCAGAAAAAGTCCAAGCTACATTAATGCCCTTAAATTTTTTGAGCATGCCATCTTATTTGGCTATGGTGTTAATTGGGCCCTCGCAGCACGGGGCAATTCGGTTATAGTTGATAACATTGCTGGAGACTGCAATAAAAAAAAAAAACATAAGCCCAACACATTTGAATAATCCTTATCCAACATAGCTGATGATGAAATACAGTATTTTAAACATGGTTTTGTTTAAAAAAAAGTCAAATTTCAGCATGCTGCAGTGACTGAATTTATGACACTTATCGATGAAATCCATATGTGAAGTACTGTCTATGAGATGCATTTAAATCCACACAAAAAAAAAACTCCACGTAGTCTAACATGATGCATTTCTAAAAAAGACAACAGAGCATCTACTCTCATGGTGGTTTGTGTGCATAAATTATATAAGATTAACTCAGCTAAACATAATATATTCAATACACTCATAGCAATCTTTGTGAATGCCAGTTGTTTTTAATATAGTCAAATCTATTTTGTATCTTACCGTCTCATCATCACCAATATGTTCTGAACCCGTCATACAAAACCTGTGTGTGTGTTGCATCCTCCTCCACATCTATTTCCTTACCCTAGCTTCCAGAGGAGAGGCAATCCAATGTTAGCCACGTCACTTATGCTTTCAGGCATGCATTTGATCCCTGTGTAAATTGCTTTCCCTTCAGATAAGTTACCTCACTGACATGTAGATAGGGGGAACTGTTACTCCCGAGAGATTGTGGGTGGAAGCATTTTATTAGATCTGGTGGTGCTTTTGAGGCTAGAATTTCTCCTATTACTTTCTTTACCTTTTTTTCTGATTGGCAGTGTGTTTCAGTCATGGGTGAGCAGGGCTTGGTTCGTCCTTAACCTTATTTTTTCTGTTTGGGTGCAACTCTGCTCACTCCACACAGCATACCCAATGAAATTCTCCATGAGAGGTCAGTTTCAAGTTGTTGCCACCCAAATACTGAAGCATGGCTGTGTGTCTTCAATTAATCATGACCCAGTTCTACATGTCTCTCTGAATGCATTGATCCCATACCCCAGATATTCAGACCAGTTCAGGTACTATCTATGTGCTGCACATGGTGTAATTTCATACCACACAGTGGTCATGCCGGGTTATCATTATCAAGAGAAAAGGAGAGCAGCATCAATCAGTTTGTAGCCATAAAAGCTTATTTTCCTAAAGGTTCCTAATGTTTTGTGTCATCAATTTGAAGCCTTTTCATTGTCTGCTGTCCAAGCCAATGACTTTCCGAAGACTTAGATGGACACAAATCAATGTTGGATGTTGAATGAAGAAAGACTTTTATCTGATCGAGGTTAGAGCTGAGCATGCTGTCCCAGGTCTTCCTTTTGTCTATTGTCTTGTTTGCACAGGCATTGCATAAATTTAGGTAAAATGTTAACCCCTAGTGATTAAGTGTTATTTTTACACTTACTGAACCTTTGGTCGCTTGATTATAATTTATTCAGAACTATTTCTACATTTACTATTTACAAATGTTGGCACTACTAGTAAAGATTTGCTAAAGAATTGAGTCTTCTTGTTTTTTTGCAGGAGCATAATCTTATCCTGAAAATTAAGAAAAAAAAAATCCAACCTAAAATTTGAGCAAACAACCAATAATTTGATTAACAATTTTTTAGACAATTCTTATGACCTGTCTGACCAATATGACACCACTTAAAATTTGTATGTTTTTTTTTTTTTACCATTTCTCTATATACAATTTAACTACATTAACTAAAGTTCTGTTTTCTCTCTCATGTCGTCTTCAGATCATCCAGCAGCTTTTCTGCAGCTTTTAGTTTTTAAAAAGTGAGAACGGGTCACCATGTCTGTGTGGATTTGGCCATATGTTGTGGATCATTATCCATCTGAAAGATCCACCAATGACACATTTTCACTTCACTAGCAGAGGCCACCAGATTGTTTTTAAATCTCCTGGTATTTCAAAGAGTTGATGCTCTCTAACAAAGGTCCCCAGAAACAATATCATGAATCTCACCTCCTGTGTGTTTTGCACAAGTTTGTCTTTTGTCTCACACCAAATCTACCAGAAGTGCTTGTTGTCAAAAAGACTAATCTTATTGTGACCAGACCAAAGCACACAGTTCCAGTTACATTCCAGGTCGAGTTTTGCAAACGCCATGTTTACATCTGAAATGGTTAGACAGAAAATGCCTCTTTCGTTCTATCTTTGTCCCATATGGAACAGTGTTACAATGAATATCACCATAAATAAAATATAACAATAATTTCAGTTTTAAGAGGTGTTGTAGTAAATAACATTCTTGTAGTGTGTATATGAGAGAAAAGGGAAAAAAAAATCTTTACTCTTTAGGGCACCAAAATCTCAGTAAATTATGTACAACTAATCCAGTTTATTTGCATCTTTACCTCTTTGACACAATTTACTAATCTGATTTTAGCACACATTTCCTGCATGACATTTTCCCACTCAAGATTTATGAAATGATGTTGAATAACCTCAACCATTATCAAAAAACAAGAGAGATTTTACAAGATTGTTACAGTGGTCATTTCCATTTTTCACCTGACACACATTTTACAAAAGAATATTACGTTTGGTTAAAAATTGAGACAAAGAAATGGAAATTGTTTTGACATATTACTCTTAAGTGGGAGCTTTCACATCAGTGCAAGATTCTGTCTTAAGTGTAGGCTTATTGTCATGGCAACAAGCACATCGCTTTTACCTCCACAGCCCTGTTCAGCCGTTTTGTTTCCTTCTCTAGGTTGTGATGAAACTGATATGGAAATTATCTTGTCTTGTTTATGATGAAGCACAGGTACCGCAGCTTCCTGGTATCTTTCATCTCAAATTAATTGAGCAAACTGTGGCAGTCTGATCACTTTGGAGCTGAAGGAAAATTTATGGTGCATTGACTCCGCTGCCATCCAGCTCGCATATCAAAAACAAGGATCAGCTGAGATTAGTGAACTCTTTAAAGCTGTTCTTGTAATTGCCTCCAAGAGCCAACATTAAGGCGAGCTCAACCAGAATCAAGAAATGAGGCGTGAAATAATTAGGCCGGTTCTTTCTGTTTAGGCTCATAATCTCTGCCTGGTTTTGTAGGTGACGATCTTAGTGGACGGGATCCTCACCACCACTGGCTACACCCAGGAGGACTACACCATGTTGGGCTCTGATGATCTCTTCTACATCGGGGGAAGCCTGAACACAGCCGACCTGCCTGGCTCCCCGGTCAGCAACAACTTCATGGGCTGTCTGAAGGATGTGAGTACTACTTGACCCCTCGCTGTGGCCTGCAAATATTATCTGAACCTCCCTTGATAACAACGCCCCACCCTGGAGCAGAGTGTATTGAAAAAGCTTCTCTTGTGTTTGTACTGATGCCGCTGCTGTAGGGTATTTGAAGGAGAAGCTTTCAGTTGAGAGGCAGCACTGTGCACTTATGGATCCCTCTGGGAAACCCTTTGAGAATGTTAAACTAATTTACATGAGAAACAATGCTATCTCATGTTCGGTCCTGACACACAGGACCAAACTCACTTCTCATCACTACTTACACTATTTTTTCTGAAGCATTTTCACTCCAACCTGCACTTGTCACATTGATTATTTAGAAGATCAAATCATGCACTTTGCATGAGAAGTAGCTTACAGTGTTGCCACCCTACACATTTCTAATATATAATCTGAATAATAATAAAATATGATCTGAGTAAGTACAAGCTGCATCCTTCAATTTAATTATTTTGGGGGTTGTGGGGGGGGTTAGACCATCCAAACTAATCTGGTTATATGTGAAAAAGTGTTTGCCCATTAAACGTAAAGACTGTTTGTCCCACCCTCAGGGGCAACAGCTTCCATCAAGAGTTAACTAGCAATGAGTCCTTAACATGTCTGTGGATGAATTTTAGCTTATTCTTCTTTGCAGAAAGGTTTTCTTTTTGAAGTCATTTTAATTGGATTTAATCTTTTATTTCATTATTTTATTAAGGTTTTGAGTCTTTTACAGGTAAACTTGTTGGAAGGCTTCGGATAATTGTCGTATTGCAGGACCCAAAATGTACTTAATTTTAAGCTGAGAAACTGATTGCTGGATCTTCTCCTGTACAGTTTTGTGGTAAACAGCATAATCCAAGGACCCATCAACTATGGTAAATTATGCAGGTCCTGCAAAGCAGCCCAAGACAACCACCACCAAGACTGTGCTTATGATGTTCTTTATCTGAAATGATGTGGAAGGATTTATGCTGGATGTAAACAGACTCACTGCTAATGAAAAGTTCCATGTTTGTCTCATTATTCCACTGAATAATATATTAAAAGTCATAGGAATCATCAAGATAGTTTTTGGGCAAATGTTACCCTGGCTTTTGTGTTATTTTCACCTTGGGACTCCACCAGGAGGCCAATTTGCTCACTTTGTATTGTTGAACCAGGAACCCTGATCTTAACTGAGGAAAGTGAGGCATGCAGCGATGTAGTTGTTCTGAGTCACTTTTGTGGCCTTCTGCATGTTGAATACTTACACTCCTATTTTGTAATATGGTAATTTTGGTTTCAAAATAATATAATAATGATAATAAATAAATGATAATTTTGAGGCCACTCCTCAGAAGGTTCTCCAATGTTCTATATTTTCATTTAATAGTCCTCACTGTAGTTCAGTGAAATACCAAAGACTTAAAAAATGCTTTGTAACTCTTTGAAGACATGTGTCACGGACCCGGGTATAGTTGTCTGATATTAAAATGTGCTTAAGATTTGAAATGTGGATCTTGGAAGGTGTGTGTGAAAATCAAGATCCCAAAATCACATCAACAGTTGGACTTCGATCCGACCATGTTGGGCACTTTTGGGTAACGCAAGAGATACATTACTTTAAACAATCAATAGTAGAGAACTGATTTAAATAGTCCACATTATTTAGACTAAAACAGACGCCAGGATTGTTATCAAAGTATGCTTGTAGATTAAATATCTGAAGCAGATGTTACAAATAAGGTTCTAACCTTATTGCCTTTTAATTCTACTGAAATAAAAGACAGGTTTACAACTATTGATATTTAAAGGACTGTGACATGTATTGGCAGGAATATTGTCTAACAAGGGCATCTTGAAGGCACAGAAAGGAAAGAACCTACAAGATAAAATGTGGTGTTTTTGTGTAACCTAGAAAAAGCAGCAAATGTTGGTTTTCTAAAAGAAACTTATCAATCTGCCTCATTCTTTAGGAAACAATGATGAGTTATGACCATCGTTTTATTAGGGTCAATGCCCAACTACAAATGAGTTGACTTTTCTCAGCCTTTAACGTCATAGATAAATGAATTATTTCATTATATAAATTGCTGTTAAACTCTGCTCCCAATCCCTATTAAATCCAGCTGCAGGGGATGCATCAGAGAGTGCAGCAGGAATAGAACAGACACATCATTCAGACATAGGATACATAAAATGCACAAGGCAAATAGAGTGGAAATAACCTGATTAGGCTACATGCAGTAACAGCAGTGGCAGGTTGGAGGGAAGTTTAACCAGCTGCTGCTTCATTATGCATGAAAGCAAAGGCTTGGCAGTTATTTTTCTGTAACTTCTTAGGGTTTATACAGCCTGCCAAATTGTGCAATCATGAAATCATGTATCATATAAAAAGACATGTCTGTAATGGGGAAGTGGAAAAGTTAAAATAAAAAAGGTCTGTATGAAATCTTTCGGGCACATGAATATATCTATTTTTAATTGGATGCTAGGTACAGTAACTAAATATCTTCATAGCTAATGACTACACTTTCAGGAGCCCAGATAGAGAAAATGCATTCTCTAAACAAGGAATCAAAATAGTAAGAAAAACTCATTAAATTATGCTAACCTTTTCAATGTATTTTCACAAATTTGAACTTCTTAGAAACTGTAATAAAAAGGGTTTCACTTGGGTAAAAAACTGTTACCACAAGTAAAATTTCTAAAGGTGTCATATACAGGATCATTCACAATTATAGAAACCCCAGGCGGCCTACAAGGCTTATAATACTTTGGGGGGGTAAACCTGCACTTTTAATCAAAGTACACACAGAAGACAAAACTGTCTTTACTATTTCTGTTCAACAAAAATTTGTTAAAGGAAGTTCTTCAGATAAAGTCACTGGTTCTTATCCCGACCACTTAGAAGTTCTTCAAAGAAATGAATAAGTCAATAAAAAGTGCCGTTCTCCAAGCCCTGGGGTGGTCAAATTAAATGTTCCTGGATACTCTGCAAGACATTATTGTATTTGACCAGCTGGAGGAACTTTAACTGCTTTTGTTATAACATAATGGTGAGTATAAGGACTGATATATTAAAGAGGAAGGGTCTTGTGATGATGGGAAAGAGTCAGGAAGATGTGAGTTAAATGTAATCAATACCAACATTGAAATTCAAGTTTTTCTGAAATGATGAAGCCAACACTTGCAGCCCACACAATAAAACACAACCATTTTATTCAAACAAACATTTTCATACTAGTGATACACACCCACCAATAACCTTTTGTCCAGTTTGCCCAATTAAATATTCAAAGATTGTCTTGATGGTGTCTTTTACATCTTCTAAATAGATTGTGAGTATTGTAACTTGGGGAGTTGCTTCTGTAACCACAGCATCAACCACTTTCTCATCATTAATGAAAATTGCAGTTGTGGCCAGCAGTCATAAAGTTATTTTCAGCCTCAACAGTTTAGATGTACACCCTTTAATCTGAAATATGATCTGGTTAATAAAATGCAAAGACAGAAACTAGAGTTTGATCATTTCAATTAGGTTAGTTTACAAATGTTCTTCACATTCACAGTTCCACAACACATTAGACTTTAATGACTAGATAATCACCTCACTCTTGGGTGCTGTTCATTGACCTGAAAAGCACCGATGAAAGAACTTTAAATAAATAGTGGAAGACTACAGAATGAAGCCAAATGTGAAAGCAGAAATGTGTTTGCTTTTAAGGAAAGACAGATAATCAGTCCTTTTTTGTTCTAACATTCCAACTTAGACATTTTAATTGGGTCACTGTTTATCATCTTGATAATTTTTGTACTTGAAATAAGTATTGCTGCTTTTAACACTGAACAAACATGTTTGCTACCTGAGAAGGATCAATACCTTTATTATAGATTCCTTTTCTCAGATCTATTCTCAGCTGCTGCACCTGCTACTCCTGACCGAAGTTTGGGACTGTGCGAGTTTCACTGTCTTCACAAATTTTTGAAAAAAATAGGTGTTCACACTAACAAACCAGTTTTTATTTTAAGACTGATAGATTGAGGATCACATACTTATCGACTGGACCTGGTCAGGGTTCACAGACTACAGGATTTATGAAGCCAACTAAAGTCAGCTGAGCCCATAAAACTCATGGGGACTCTAGCAAGGGCTGAGGTTTGAAGGAGCAGTTTGAAGTTTGTATTATCCTCAGTGGTGATTTGTGGTTATGATCATATTGTTGCATCCAGAACAGTCTGAACAAACTAAAACATGTTTATTTGACTTCAACTGAGGTCAGCGGATTCTCCTCAGACATGAGCAGGCTCCAGTTTTCACCCCATCTCACACTAAAATTTTCATTCTGACTCACCCTGCCAGCTGTCCACAACTTGTGCAGACTGGCGCCAATTTGCCTGACTGGGAATTGGGGGTAAATTTGGGCAAAAACTTCATGTCGTATAACTTGGGCTTAATGTGTCTATCACAGAACATTTTTGGCCTAATTTGCAAGGCAATTCTATTTTCTTAGCATTTAGGCCCTCATGAAGTCATTAGCATCTTGAAAGAAAGTTATTAACCCTCTTGATCATCATGTAAGTCATCTGAAACTCATGTAACACACTGCTTTTAATCAGATGACAATGCTGTTCTGCTTGTATCTGGCATCTTATAAATGTTTTACCTTTAAAAACAAAATTCTGATGGCATAGAAACATTGAATTAGGAGTACTTTTAAAGGAGAACAGAAGCAGGGCCTCAGCCACACAGCTAAAAACAAGGCAGTAATCACAAACAGCATATAAATGCAGTTACTTGGTTCTAGCTGACTTTATTCATATACATGTATATTTCCAGTCAACTAAATCCAAATGGATTCTTTGAACAATTGTATTGGTATAATTTCTTATTAAAGTATGTAAGATGGACATTTTAAAGCACATCTGTAGAAGGGCTGTCAATTCAGTGTTTACATAATTACTTTGCCATCTGTATGCAGAGAAATGAAAACGAGATGTTATTTAAGGACAGGTTATTGTTCCAGCATCACTGCCAATACTCCAACCTCCGCTCTGTGGGCGGTGTGGCTGTTGGTGGTGTTTAGACCTACTACTGCTGTGGATAATCACACAGATGTACTGTAGGCATGCAGCGGGAGCAATATGGCAGGAAGGAGAGAGATAGTCATGAAGATGGGCTGACATCTCTCAGAAGTCCTAAATTGTGGGAGTTGTGGGAGAAGCAGAGGTGATGAAATGGGATCAGCTCTCCAGACAGTCCCGCCGCCTGGCGCAGAGACATGTCTGTCCGGGCCAAAGGTCCTGAGGTCGGTGATAAACGAGAGGAGCAGAGTGGACATAGTTCAGACAAGATATTAATCTTAATCCACGAGGAGAGAGAAAAACTTGCACTGAGGAAAATATTTATTGTGTAAGCACCACATCTATTTACGGAGTCTTATTTCACTGACTCTAGAGAATATGTGCCATGACTAATCTCTCCAGACGTTGCACAATAACAGATGTGAATGGAGCTCGGCAGGCCATCGGGTTCATCAGGTGTGAGGAAAATAATGGCGTCTTTCACATGAAGGTCACAACTACAACGACAAACAAGGAAAGGCAGATTTGTCTTTGAAGTCGAGAGTTTGTTGCGCGCACCTGAGGGATATTCCACACAACTTCATTAGGTTCCTGTATTTTACCACTTCAAAGATGGGACCCAATTTAGTCATGAAGACAGTTGTTAGCAGCAGAGAGGGTCATTTTCAAAGTGATGTTACTCTTCACAGCTTGAGCAGTAATGACATAACGGCTTTGTCGGATGACTCTAAAGGAGCTTTATTCTTGTGTTTTGGGATACTCTATAATCCAACTAACACACAGTAAGCATCTGAATCTGTGAAATAGGATTCCACTCACTGTATTGTCCTTTGGCTTATATAATAGTTCTGCAGAGGTCATAGCACCACTTTTTCATGGCCATCTGTGCTTTCTAACACGTTGTTTCCTCTTTGTAAAAATGGCCGTCTTGACTGGATTCCCCTTTTAGAGTTTGCCCGTTTCATTCATTTCTCAACGGTCAGTTTCAGCATCTGATTTCACCGTCTAATTAGTCACACCAAGGCAGTGTAAAGTGTGATATTGGCTTACACAGGCTCCAGGCTCTGCTGTTAGTCCTGTGTGCAGTGTGGTGTGTCACCTCAGGCAGCGGCTGGCGGTAGAGTGAGGTGGCAGATAACAGTGGGGCGACTTACAACTGATACAAAATGAGACAAGGGTTGCTGTGTCTTGTGAATATTGATGAAGCCAGAGTGAAAGCCAAAAATAACACAGTAACATAAAGAAACCCAGAGGCATTCTTTCAATGTATGTGACGACTTCTGGTATCGGATCAAGGTTTATTGATTTAGATTGTTTTGTATTCCATTCAGTCAAAAATGACCTTGTAAAAAATATTCGCTCCCCAGAATGCCCCTTTTTACATTTAATCACATTACAAACATAAAATCTGGTGTTATTTCATGGGATTTTATGCAACAAATCACATAATTGTGAAGGAGAAAGACAAGAGTACATTGTTATTTTTTTAACAAATAAAAACCTGAAACAAATTTCCACCCTTGCCACAGTTCCTCCTTTGGATCTGGACTTTGATTGGGCCATTCTGAATCTTAATCTGAATCTCTCCACTCCAAAACTGTCCTGCAGCTTTTATTTTGAAATATACATCAAAACAATGTAGCCTTTTCTTTCCACTTTGCGTCTATGCGCCTTGTTGTGTTGGTTAACAAACAAAATTTTAATACATTTAATAAAGTTTGTGTCAAAGTCTGAAAAGGTTCTAGCTGCATAATTCCTTTGAAAGAAAATTTATAGCAAACTGTTCCCAAAATACAAACAAGACATGGGCATAATAACTGTGCTAGAAATGAAATACAGTGCTGAGGGACTTTAAATTTGTCATTGAAGAAATGACTCTGCTTTTCTCTTTATATAAGAAATTAGGACACATGAGTTTGCAATAATATACTTCTTTAAGCTGTTGTTTACTCTTTGTTTCAGTAGTTTTATGTCATATTTAATGTTAACTTTGTATTAGTTTTGTTACTTTCCTACTAGCAGGTTGCAGGTTCAAATCTGTGCTTTGAAGGTATTTGTTTCTGATGTTTGTTCTCCCTACACATTTACGGCTTTTCTGTTGGTACTCCAGTCTTCTCCCACAGTACAAAAACACATTAGGTTGACAGATTAAAAAAAAATTTACATAATGAGCCAGAATGAGTGTGCATCGTCGTTTTGTGTATCTCATTGTTGGCCCGGTGTTGTATTGGCGTCTTGTCCTGAGTGTTGCCCACAGACAGCCAGTATAGGTTCCAGCTTCCCACAAGCTTAAACCAAGAAGGACCAAGAAGGTGTGAATACATAGATGGATCTATTCTCCTGACCTTCATCTGATTTGAGATTGTTTGTGCTTGTGGGCCTGAATTAATTACATTTTATAAACTGTTTTTCCGTTTTTTTCTTTTTAGATTTGATTCCTATGTATTTGAGTAGCTGAGGCCAATTAACAAACACCTAAAGACTCTCACTGAAAGGTGTTAAATTATTGTGAAAATCAGTAAATTCCTTTTGCCAACAAATTTGTTTGCTAAATTATGTCCTTTAAATTTGCATGATATGCACTTACAGAAAATACTCATCAAAAGACAGCTTCTTATCTTGCCATATATGTTGCCATATCTGAAAATGGGTTTTACATAATGTCCACAGATAAAAAAAAGTTCACTATGTCCTGTTGCATAGACAGCATTATACATTTGGAAACGAGACGAAAAGTAAAAGGAGACGATAATAGAAGAGGAAAAGTAATTTAGTCCTTTTGCTGTAACATCATGTACACTTTAAACCTTTCATCGCAATACTGACAGAATATATTAAAGGGCCCAGAATATACATGCATAATGCGACTAAATTTTCCCACATTTTGAAAAAAAATCAGTGGTTGCCTGGCTTAGCTGGAGATCACGTTTCATGAACTACAGTATCAAATGTGTAGGAAGGTGATGCTGAATGTTATTTACTTAAAGCAGCGTGTCTCTTCAACCCATGGAAACACAAAGCCTATGTGCAATAGTTTGACGGGGTTTAACAGAACAATAGTTTAAAGCAGGAGGCCCTAGACTCAGACTTCAAAACCATTTATGTATTTAAAAAGGGAACATGTAAGCATTCTTTTTATTGCTAAATGTCCCTTTTTTTTAACCAGAAAATTTATATACACCATATTGCCAAAGTTGCAGCTCATCCAATCAAATCATTACATTCAGGATTTCCAGTCACCTCAATAGCCACAGCTATATAAAATCTTGCACCTTGCCATGCAGACAAAAGGAGTTAGTTGTGAAAAGATGGGTCACTCTAGAGAAGTGATCCACCTGTGCAAGTAGTCCAGTTGTGAACATTTATAAGTAGTTTTTATTCAACAGTCGACTGCTTTACTAAGCAGTGGAAGTTAGCTCAGGGATCACTCAACACGCTGTCTGCTGTGTAACCTCGTAAATGCTGCTGTTTGACCTGTTTAGTTTTTGAATGACCAGAAACTAAACAGCCTGATAAAGGGGAGAACCTTCCTAGATGTGTTGATGGGCTGACATCTTAGTAACACCTGGATTAAGAATGGGATGTCAATCAAATCCATACGTGAGTAAAGGCAGATAAACAAATACTTACGTATACAGCTCTGGAACAAATGAAGAGTCCACTGCACCAAACCCCATTGAAACCCTCATGGTTATTCCACCAAATATTGATTTCAGGACTCTTTCTCAGTTAAAACATTAGTATTATTGTTTCTAAATGAATATGAACTTGATTTCTTTGCTTTATTTGAGGTCTGAAAGCACTGCATCTTTTTTGTTATTTTTTCCATTTCTCATTTTCTTGTAATAAATATAACATTTTTGCTTGGAATTTCAGCGACATGTTATTAGTAGTTCATAGAATAAAAGACCAATGTTCATTTTACTCAACCATATTCCTATAAAAAGTAAAATCAGAGAAACTGATCATTTTAAATGTTCTCTAAAATTTTTTTCCAGAGCTGTATATAAAGTGTATCTAGAGTTGTAAAGGATGATGTAACATTTTGCAAGCTGAAAAATAACTAGCGTTGGTAGCCGTGTAATTTTTTCTGTGAAGTAAAAAAGTTTAATTCTTCTCTCAGTGTGTAGAAAATGAGATATTTCAATGTATTTAAAATAAAATAGTGCATTAAAAGAAAATTTCTGTATTTACTTTTGTTACAATTTACTGTCGGTAGTAGGAAAGTTAACATTGTAGAAATTATACATTTTGTTTAAAGACCATGCAACAAAATGATTATTTAGATTTTGGGTATTTGGATGTGACCTTTAACACGGAGTACAATTTTAACAGCTCATGCTTTCCTTAGAGGTCTATCTAAGTGCTGTAGCTCTATGTAATAAATCATCTGGTGGATCAGAGCAGGCCCTCACTTGTAATGTCTGATTTCACAAAACAGTATCGCAACAACCCAATGTGAGACAAGATGGTTGGAAAATAGCTGTCTGCTGTGTCTATGTTTAACATGTTGTGTGTGGATTTGGTTGAATACAAAACATTTTGTTTTTGCTGTTTTGAAATCTTGTCTTTCTAATTTTTTTCTTCTGCATCTGTGACATCAATTTTGTCTCAACTGATGCTTTTCAGTTAGCCGATACTTAAAACACATATTTTCTGTCACTCTGGATATTGATTCTTTTGTGACTGTGGCAGCCTGATTTTGTTTTTTTTTTATCTGCTCTGGCATAAACCAACTCAAGCATATTTCTTAAACATGTATACATTTCATCAACATCTCAGTGTAAATCAATTTTTCCAGTTTCAGAGTCCTTGCAGCTCTCTGCTTTGATCTTTTTTGACAGCACTGTTGTAGCACTTTCTAGGTGATTAAAAACAGGGAAATTAATACATGATGCAAGATCTCATTGGGAAGAAAAATAATGTCTGGTTTCACAAATAATTTTTAAAGCTTTCGGCTGATGAGTTTATTAAATCGTACAATCTGTTCAGTGCTCCTCTGTCAATGCATTGACACACAAACCATCTCAGCGAGGCTAAATGTGTGATATTTTTTTTTTTTAGATTACTGCACTAAGTGGTCATAATTCCATCTAATGAAAATTTGCCTGTTTATTTGAGCTCAGGGATCACTCAACACGCTGTCTGCTGTGTACCCTCGTAAATGCTGCTGTGCCATATTGATTCCTGGATTTATTGATGAGCAGTATTCAAGCTCGATGCCAAATCTCACCCCCCTCTTCTAGCTGTCATCTCACGACGACATCTCTCTCATTTATTAGGTGGTCTACAGGAATAATGAGTTCAGACTGGAACTGTCACGGCTGGCTGAGCAGCGGGACCCCAAGATCAGTATCCATGGCGACCTGATATTCAGCTGTGAAAACGTGGAAGCTCTGGAGCCGGTCACCTTCGACACGCCGTCTGCCTACCTGACATTGCCCAGGTGGAACACAAAGAAGACCGGCGCCATATCTTTCGACTTCCGCACCACAGAGCCCAGCGGCCTGCTGCTGTTCAGCCACGGTAGCCAGCAGGGAGAGCTGCCCGACAGGAAGCCCCGCGCAGACTTCTTCGCCATAGAGCTGCTGGAGGGATTTCTCTACCTGGCCATGGACATGGGCTCCGGCAGCATTAAGATTAAAGCCAGCAACAAGAGGCTTGACGATGGGGAGTGGTGGCATGTGGACTTCCAGAGAAAGGGGCGCAATGGTGAGATAATTTCATGCATTTGTGAAGGTGAGGGGTGGAGGTGGGGAGCCTTCTGTCTGCTTCTGCGTGTCTCCAGTTTTAGCTGTTAAGCATAAAGGCCTCCAAGCTGTGAAATTGCCGTATGCCAGCATGGATACGGTGACATCCGCACGTCCCTGCTGCTTTTTATTCGCTGCAGTGAAACAGGCGCACATATTAGGTTTTAATTATGATGATATTTTGGGATGTTGTAATCTCGAAGTGACATTTTGAAATTTGTGTTAACCTATTTCACAAGTGGCCAATTATACAGTTACCTAGTTCAAATGAAACTGTTAAATGGCTGCTGTATTTGAGTAATGAAAATATCTTATTAGCAGAATCCAAGTGAGACACACCGATCTTTTCATTTGTATTCCTGCTATGCATAAGTGAGAAGTACCCATATAGCTTGAAGATTTTTTTTAAAACCACAGTTTTCATTATAGTTTTGTTGAGGTTCTTATATTTTAGACCAACACAAATTGACACATAGTTTTCAAAAGATTTTCTTTTCTTTTGAAAACTATTGAAAACGAAGGATCATGGTGTGCATTTGTCTTCATTCCCTCTAAGTCAATATTTTGTAGAACCATTTTTCACTGCAGTTACATCTTCTGCTCTTTTTGGAATTGATTCTTTCAGCTTAGCGCGTGCAAATTCTTTGCAAAATCACTAAGGCTCATTTAGACTGAATGGAGAGCAACTGTGAACAGACATTGTCAAGTTTTGCCACAAATTCACAAATGGGTTGAGGTCTTGATTTGACTTGGCTTGGTCATTCTACCACATTAATACGTTTTGATCTAAAACAGCCTAATGTAGCTATGGCTGTAAGTTTTGGGAAGTTTTCTGCTAGAAAATTCCATTTTAATCTCAACTCTTTTTCAGTCTAACATTTTTTTTTCTGTTATTGCCACCTATTTAGCTCCTTTCTTCATCACATAAACCAACTTTTCAAAAGAAAACACTCCTGTGGCATGATGCCGCAACCATCACTTTTTCTTGTGAGAATAGTGTGTTCACGGCTGCAAGCAGTGTTAGTTGTCTGTTACACAGTAGTTAACATGTGCATTATAACTTTAAATTTTGGGAGCACTTTCTTCTATATGTTTTCACATTTCTTTTCTCTTCCATTTAGGCTATTAACAGATTGCCCCAAATGAGCTATGGAGCTCTGCAGCTCCTCCAGTGTTGTCATAAGCCTCTTGGTTGCTTCTTTTTATTTGTGCTGAGTTAAAATCATAAAGAGGTGGACAGTGTTTAATAATTTAATAATTTGGTGACTTCTAACATTCTGACTATGCTGAATTTCACCAAGGAAAAACGATAATTTGTAAAAATTAAATAAATAATTTATCCCTTTCTTTTCACTTCACAACTCTCTGGACTTTAGTGTTGATCAATTACATGGAAACAATTTACGTACATAAATTTTCAAAATAAGACAAAGCCCAAGAGCACTGAATACATTTATGAGCCAATGTTATACAGTGAGCAAAATGTGGATATCTAATTTGAACTTTTATTCAAATTTTAAGCTCTTAAACACTGGTAGAACAATGTCTTCATGTGGATCCTTCAAAATTAGCGAGTTGGTTCCCATTACCGCAGCCTTATACTTTGCTTATGCATATCACTCAGCACAACCCACACACAGCTGCTGCTTCCTTTTTCTTTCACAATGCAACAAAACCCTTCTACGAGTTCAAATTGATTCAGTGTTAATGTCCACCCCACAGGCTTCATCTCAGTGAACACCCAGAGCATCCCCTTCACCGCCAACGAGGGCAGTGAGATCCTTGACCTGGATGGAGACATGTATCTGGGAGGTTTACCCGAAGATCGGCAAGCCCTCATTCTGCCTCCTGAGGTGTGGACAGCCTCCCTCGGCCTCGGCTTCGTGGGCTGCGTGAGGGACCTGTTCATCGATGGACAGAGCCGCAACCTGTGGAGGCTGGCCGAGGTGCAGAGCGCCGCGGGTGTCAGCAGTTTCTGCACCAGGGAGACTCATCTGAGGTGCTCCAGAGACACGTGTGCTAATGGCGGACACTGCAGAGAGGGCTGGAATCGGCATATTTGCGACTGCGGCGGCACAGGCTACGTGGGCCCCAGCTGTGAGAAGGGTAAGAGTCTCTGGTAGGGATGATGGTGGTGGTGCATGGAGGGGACAAGTGATTTTAAAATGCTGCAGGGATGCTTTTAGCACACTTTGGGTTGTATTTTATTTATTAGGCGAGGTGTAAAAAGTGACTGCATAGACAGGAATAATGTAGATACAGAGAAAATGTATCATCTGACCTAATATCCCAGGCCTCCACAGAAATTTAATTTGTGGTTGCAAGTGGGATCATTCTTTAGATTCTCATATGTATTTAAATGAGATCCATGATCTCACCTCCAAATATTGCTTTATGTCTCAAAAGCAGTTTGGTGAAAACTACAGCACAATGGAAAAAATTATGTTTTATTTAAGGCCTTCTAAAGTAAATAGCAGTATTTTCCCACAGTCGAGTAGTTCATTAATGAATTGTCTGTGTTGTGCGGGTGCATGTGTGTTGTGCGTTTCATTAGGGATGCACTGGTGCTTGGGCAGAGTCATTCGCCCTGAATCACTTTGCATTATCCATGCAGATGGTTTTCTCATGGAGAGGCCAAATTACGCAGATCCATTGGCAGCTAATAATATGACGGATGTATGAAAATCCCTCCTGTATTGGACTGGGATGGGAATAAATCCTTCGGAAATTTAATTGCCACTGCATTTCTCACCCCCTGCCTTCATCTGCTCCAGGCTTTTTCTGCCATCTGGTGCGGCTGATGAAAACTGCAATTTAAAACTATATCATTATGTCCCCAAGATTGTCTCAACAGGGGGTTCAGGTTTTCTTTCATAAATGCTCTTTAGTTTTGTCTTTTGTTTTTTTGATTTAGTGTTTATTGATTTCAGTGTCCAATAAGACGCCCCTGTTCCCTATTTGCACAGAGGCCACAGCAGTGAGCTATGATGGCAGCATGTATCTGAAGGTAGTGCTGCCGAGGACGCTGCACACAGAGGCCGAGGACGTGTCCCTGCGGTTCATGTCCCAGAGGGCCTTTGGTTTGCTGATGGCCACCACATCTCAACAGTCAGCGGACACCCTACGCGTGGAGCTGGACGGAGGCAGAGTCAAACTCACTGTCAACCTGGGTAAAGCTGCTGCAGCAAATTTAAGCAGATCATTCCACCTGACCTATTAGGACGTGTCACCTAGACAAATGAAATTTGTTTAGTTAGACTTTCTTCCATTCACATCTTCATGCACAATAACTACAGTTGTCTAAAAAGATAAACACATCCCCTGTGTGTCTGTCTGTTGGAGCTTGAAATCATTTTAATGTTGAATTTGATGTTGAATCTGAACTACTGAAGCAGAAAACTCTTGCTATGATCATTCACACCTAACATTAAAAGTCTTATTTTGAAACTCTTGAGGCTTTTAGTTATGTAGCAAAAGTTGTAAGTGACCCATAAGTCATCTTTAGTGACTTATGGGTTAAGTCATTAAATATCTTAACCCATAAAAAGGTGCAGCCATATGGAGCAAGTATTGTTGTTTTTACTGCATGAATTTATTTACAATAAAAAAATTGTTTTTGTTGGAAAAGGGATTCTAGATTCAGTAGAGATTGTTAATTTGAATATATTTAATATGAATAATAAATGTAGGTATGCAGATTAACAAAATTGGGCCTAACTGGGTATAATCTGCACCCCTTCTAATATAACTTTGTTTAGAATATGCATCAGCAGGCATTAGTGGTGTACAAACTCTACCATCCTGTGAAATAGCCAACAGTTAATTGTGATTAAGCATCCTGTCATAGACCTCGGTCTCTTACTTGAAAATAGAGCTTTTTACAATACACTATCGCAATGGATGAAAGTGAGACAGAGTGCTTTTGTTGGTATTTATACACTCTGAGTGATTTTGGTAGGCCAGTCTGCAGTTGTTTTATGATTTTTCCATTTAGGATAATGACTCTCACTGTGTTTTGCTGGAGTCCCAAAGTCTCAGACTTGAATGTCTTTAGATTGGACCTTGATGTGTTACTTTTTACAATCTATTTTGTCTCCTTGATGTTGATTCGATTCCTTGATTCAACAGTTCAAACAGTAATCAGGGATGGGTGTGAAAACTTATTGAGAATGGTTTAAGTATAGTCAATTTATGGTTTAACATTTGCAAATAATTTTGAAAGAATTAATTTTGCAACCCCACAAAATATATAATTGTCTTTGATGATTTTGAGCACAAAATGAGCACAATAACATTATGATAAGGTGTTGGGGCCAGAGTTAGTATGCACATTCTTGTAGTCAATTCACTTCATTTAAAATCACCCTGAACCTCTGTGTATCGCCCTAATTTCATTACGAGAATCATTGTAATATAAAAAAAAATAGAAAGTACAGGGAGTGGCTTTGACATTTGCTAAAAATCAGTGTTTCCATGGTAGCCTGGTCAAATTAAGCAGTGCAGATCAGTTATTCAGATTTTCTCAGAGGTGGAAAAGCAAATCAATTACACTCGTGTGTGTTTTAGGAAATACTGTGGACATTTTAACCTTTATTGAAAAGGTTTTGGCACAGAAAGTCAAACGGAGAGATTGCCATCTGGAACCATTCATGTGGTAGGCAACATTATATAACAGAAAATGTGTCATGTTTAATGAGTTTAAAGTAGAGGCACTCTGCAGACGAGTACCAGGAATAAGCAGAGTAAAAGGTTTTATTTATAAAGGTAACAAGAAACTTGCATATAATGCACAAGGGAAACAGAATATGGAGCGTGGGCAGCGTAATGCAGGGAATGAGCCAAATAATAATGAAAACCATTGAGCTTATGCTGGGGAAAGGATGGAGAATGACATAAGGACCTGTTGAACAAAATAAGAGGAAATTTGTGATGAGCTGTTGATGCAGACCAAACAGGCAGATTGAGGGAAAGTGACTATTCCATTGGTAAAAAAATGTAAAATTACATATTGACTTTAATTAAAGTACAAAATATAATGCTTCCACCATATTAGTCAAACAAAACCCTTTCCAATGAGGTTATTTGAATTTTAAAAAAGCCCAACAGAACAAGGGATGCTGCGCCTTTTTAAACAACTGTGTGTGTGCATGTTTCGTCTGCCTCTTTATTTCTCTCTACCTATACCTGTCTCCCTGTCTCTCTCCTCTCAGTTCATCCTGGGGTCGGGTCCCACCCGACTGTCTCGGCTCTATCAGCCCTTCAATGGCTTGTCTGCAGTTCAAGGAGAGGGCAGTCAGAGACCTGATCCATCATTACGCTGAAATATCACCACTTAAACTCCTCACACTGTAGATGGTCCCATTGTCGTTCCTTCCCCTCACATTTGCTGGCTTGTCCAGTTTAGAGTCACTTCACTGAGCAGGGCGCGCCAGTGATGGACACACACAGACACAGAGACTCAAAGAAACATACACACACACACACACCAGCATCAGAAAACTCCTTGGTCTCTGGCTGTCTGTTTCCACTGCTCTGTGATGGTTGACAGCTTGAGAGCACTCCTCTGCCACCTGACTTACACCAGTGTATTCTTGTACATTTCTTTAGGATAAATTTTCCAAACGTTAGTGTGTTTTATCTGGATTAATCAAATTTTGAGTTGAAAAATGTTATTTCTTGTTAACTTGAAAGAGACAATCAGTTTTGGATGTCAATAATGCATTAGACTTGTGCTTTAATAATTTAATAAGGTGTAAGTTTGAATGTGGCTGCAGGTTGTGCAAATTGCCACTTTTCCTCCCTGTTTAACATGGTAAATAAACTGCCATTAAATCTACAGAACGAGGCTTAATGGCAACTTCAGTTGAAATACCATATATTCTTTGAACAAAGGTGCATCAACCTAAACATTTAGAGAGTTAACTATCAAACCAGCAATGCATTCATCAAAATCGCATCAGTCAGTTTGTATTATTTAATAACCAAACAGTTCTTGAGGTCAAGTGTTTACTTTGTTCTTATTCTTCCCTTCATGTACTGTATACAGTGTTTCAAAACAGACTAGAGATGGAAAGAAATGGTTTTAATTGTGCATAGTAAATCATCTAGTTCTTTTAATATTCATTTTGTACATGAATTAGGAATTGCCATTCAAAAAGTCAACTGTCATGAAACGTGCATATAAACAACAACTACAGTTCTGAAAGCTGTAGTGGAGGAGAATAATATAATATAATATAATATAATATAATATAATATAATATAATATAATATAATATAATATAATATAATATAATATATAAATAAGCTGTCATGAAAACTCATAGTGAAAAGTTTGTTTTTTTACAGACTGTAAGGCGCTCCTGAGTCCAAGTCGCATCAGTCAGAAAATAGGTCATGATGTTGAGAAAAACATAAGCCGCATTTGTTTAGAAATCGTCAGTCATGTGGGGGACCTTGACCATCTTAATGATATGACCCAGTAACATGTTTTGTTCAGTCAACAACTTTTCAATAACATGCGGAAAATGACTTTCTGCAGCTGGAAAGTCTGCTGGCAGTGTGTGCATTTTAAATCAGAGTTGTTAGGAATGGCTTCACTCTGCTGGTGAAGTACACATCCGAGCAGAGACGCATGCAGTGTAAATCCAGAATGGAATGGACCAGGGCATAAAGACATAACTGCATTGATCGCAAGCTTTAGCTTGTATAATTTAAGCTAGCCTAGAATGGTTGAAGTACATGAGCATACAAAGATTTGTTTGAAGGCACAAATGGAAGTGGGAAGAGATGAAATAGTAATTTTTGGGTAACAAATAAGGTGCGCATTGGTCAAGGGGTGAACCGACCTGAAGTTTAATGAAACTGTTTAAGTGTGATTCTTCACAATAAAACAGCAGAAGGGAAAAAAATATATCACAAGCTTTGTTTTTAAATATGAACATACAATTTTACAGCATAAGCTGTTTACTGTATAGTTGTTACAAATGTTAAAAGCCAATTTGGCATTATCTAAATGAAAAAATAAATGAATAAATGTTTATCTTAAATGTCTTTTGCTTTGCTGATATGTTTGAACTTGTTTCATATCAGCTGCACGACATGCTCAAATTTAGCACATGTTCCATTTTCTATTTTCGTTATCTTCTTCAGACGACTTTCCTCACAGCGGTGCATGTTTGCTGATTTACCCTAGAGCACATGTCAGTAAAACTATCAGTCACAGCTTCTGAAACAATCAAACTCTGCCAAAAGCTAAGCATAAGCAGCCTCACCAGAGCCGGTACTCATGCGGAAAACAAAGTAAAGCTGGTGCACCTTTACTTTTATGGTCAATAAAGCTCTTATTGATCCTAACTTTGATGTGCTCTGTTATGCCTCCAGCAGAGCCAGACACACAGTGAGCTTTGTCCTTTCTCTTGCTGGTTTGTTGTGAAAACTACAGGGAGGGAAGTGGCGGTTTAGACTCTCGAGGCTGTCCCCGGATGGTGGGCTCTGAAAAGCACTGAACTGTCTGCAGAATATACCTTGAAGGATGTGAAATATTCTCCTCTTTTGTGCTGTTCTTTTTTTCCTTTAATCTCACCATCTCACTCTCTCTCTCACCAGATTGTATCAGGATAGACTGTAATCTCAGTAAGTGTCTCCTATGATTATCTTTTGTTCCATGATTTAGAGAACATGCACTGTGATATATTTATGTGCTTCTTTCCTTTTTTTCCTCCTCATGAAACGGAACATTCGTCTTGTTTACTGTTGCTGCTATTTCTCTGAAGTACCAATACAGATAACAGCAAAAATGAGACCTTTATTCAGTGAACAGCTGCACAGCTAAGTGTAATTAGATCCCTTTGTGCTTTGCTCAGAAAACCCAACAATCTAGTTACATGTTTTCTAATTATTTTAGCTCCATAATGCAGTAATCAAATGTAGCTAAATTTGACATACGCTAGTCTATTGCCACTGAGTCAGTAATTTGTTTGCATTTTGCCAATTGGCTCTCATGCCAGACAAATGGGTTTAGCTTAAGAATAATTAGCAGTTTTTTTCTCATGAGTAAATTATACATAAGACTAAAAGAAGCAGAAGTGAAGATAGCATTTTAAGAGTAGAGATAATCATACATTAAGAATGTTTTAAACGGGAATTGGTGTGACATTATGCAAACCTGTAAAGTGCAGGTTTGCATGATTCTACATTAGAATTGCAACAAATATTTTGTCAGAACTGCCTTCATATTCTGCATCAACATAAGATTAGCTAGGATAAACTAGCTTAAGACTTATATTTAAAGAATAACTGACCGCATACGATGCACCAACCACAGGTACTGAGATTTGCCAGAATCTTATTTAAAAGTGTCTCGATTATAAGGCCAGCTAATTATTGGGACTCTGTTAATATACAGTATATCCTAAATGTTACTCTGCAGTAAGTAATACTCAGTAAAATGAGCGTCAGAGCAACAACAAAAATTTTCAAGATGTCTTGATTCCATGATTAGAGTTAAATATTTCCATCTAAAATTCATGAGAAATTTTTATGGCATATTTCAACAAGCATTTTATTTTCCTGATAATGACGCTTCAATTAATTCTGGACTTATATTTGGCTAAATAAACGACTAAAAATCAATAAAAGAATTCACCGTTTAAGTCTTTCAAAACCAGGAAGGCATCAAAAGAAGACCTTCTGTTAGATCAACACAATCGATTTTCTGGAATTCAGTCCTATGAAATAGAGCGATATTTTATATTTCAGCACAGTCAAATACATGATAAAGATTGTGGTGCTCAGCAGATAGCAAGAGGCAGGCAATTTAGGCTCTGACTGAGATAGCAGCAGTTTTAGAAACAGATAAAATCTATCACCAGGAAAGCTGTGAACATGGTTTATGTAGACGCTGGGAAGAGTTACTCCTGCAATGCAGGTTGTTTGCAACCTCTCTGTTTAAATAATTTCGGATTATTTTTGAAAAAAATGTCTAAATGTTCCATTTCTCAGTGATTTACGGGATTAGTGTGTGTTATTATGCATTTCTTATTACATGAAATGAAAACCCTAATCACAGCAGTTTTTATTAGATTCGCAAATGCAACATTTACTGTTCATTGAGACCTGGTCTTAGCCTGTAATCCTATTAATTTATTAGTTGGAGATGAAGCTTTAACGTCTTTGAAAGGCACATAAGGGCACATTTGCAACAGATTTATTGCACATCTGTAAGACTAATCTGCTGCCCCCTATGTTCAATTGATTGCACTTTCTTTATCTGATCAAGGTAAGTAGAGGGAATGTTTATGTATGTGTGTGAATAGTTATCTTAAAGGTATTATTTTAAGATTTTCTGCACCTAGTAGAAAATTGTAATATAACAAAAAATTGTTAAATTGCCTAAAGCGAGCAGTTATCCCTCTTTCCTTTTACTGTCTGGGTAAAAAAAAAAGTCCCAATGTGTGCCAGCAGATGGCAATGCACTTTCATATATTGGTCATAGAACATATGTGTCGTATGTGTGTAATTAAATGGCTTCCTGATGTTTTTGAAAGATGATGGCCTATGTAAAAGCTTAATCAACAGATGTGACAAAAGAGGCTTTTATAGATGCTGAACCAAGAAGCACCAAACCTCTGAGCGATTTAAAAGTATATCTGCTCAATTAATTTCATGGAGGACATAAAAAAAATAAAATTCCAAGGTTGATAATTAAGATATTTGATGTATAATTGTGACAGAACCAGAGAATGAGCTTCTTTGCAGAGAGTTCCTGGAAACCATCCATCACTGGATGCACACAGGGAGGGTAAAAGTTGGTTTAACAAATCCTGTTACAGCGCCCTTGATTAATTCTTGTATAACCACAGAATAATGGGCCACTAGATGCTTCTGAAGTAAGATGCACTAAATTACAAAATGACTACAATACGCTTCGATTAACATGCACGTCACGCACAGCTGGGTCTCGGCGCGCTCGCAGAGATGACCTGTATAGCTGCGGCGGCACCTTTGAAGTCGTCTTTGTTTGAGAGTATTAATCAAATTCAATTTTAAGTGAGGATCAAACTGGACAAAACAGACTCCTTACATGGGCGGCTAGGGCCTGAGCTTCTGGAAGAAGAGCTTGTGAAATGAAAGAGATTTGAAAGGAAGGCAGATTTCAAAGAGTTTATGGTCAGATGCCTGGAAGAACATACATCACAGTCCACCATCTCTATACCTCCTGCTGAATCAGAGATAGATCTTTGTCTTTTATAAGAATGCACTGTTATTATATTTATTATATGCAGTTGATTTATAATTACTAATAGACTAAATTCATAGGATGTTTAACTTGCAACTTTTAATTCATTTTTTTTTTTCTTTAAAGAACACCTTTTTAGGATTTGTTTTAAACTAATGAAGGACAAAAAAGCCATCAGGTGAATGTGTTGCAGCATCAAATTTATCGTCAAAACACAAATTTCAGGTATGGATCAGTAACTGAGGACAAATAAATTGATTTTCAGTCGCAAAATAATTTTTTTGTGTGTGTTAAACCACACAATGGGGTTTCAGCCCAAATACACAGATGGACCAGGATGACCTTTGATAATATACAGTAGATACAGATACTTTTAAATTTTAAAATCAATTGATGCACTAAGATGTGAAAGAAATATGTAGAGGACAATGTTTAATTAATAGAGTTTCATTCATCAAACACTTTTTATCTGAGTTCTTCACTTAATTCTTAATCACAGACAAAGTATGAAGACAATCACTGCATTAATGTAAAAGAATTAGAATCACATGAACAGTTTGATAGATAATATGGCTTTTTTGTTAATTTCCATTTTATTTCTGCTTTTTTATTTAGATAATAATACATTTTCTCACATCTGGAAACACAGCAAGTTGAGCATATGTTTTTTTAAGGATCCAACATTATGTAAACAATATAGTAATACAGTAAAGTATAAGTGTATTTTGTGTATCAATCATAAAATTGTTAAAACCAAAATTATTAATTCCTTTGGCAGATTTGGGTTAAAAGTAATTTAATGAACATTTTTCTTCTGAATAAAGGAACTTTAAAGTTTTGGAGTGGAAGAGCCAGAGTCCGAACTTGAATCTGACGCAGAATCAGTGGATGGAGCAAAAAATTAGACTGATGGCAAGGAGGCCTTCCAACCCTAAATACTGTTTAAAAATACCAGTGGAAATGTTCAAAAAGCTGGTCAGAAACCATAAGAAAAGTTTCTGATTGCTGTAATGCCTTTTTTTTTTTTTGCTGATCACTGCTAATTATTGAGAATGCTTTTAAAAATTTTGGACATGCTGTACTCTTGTAAAATGCAAGGAAAAGCAGATGTTGGTAATAGCCCAGATAATTCTGACATAGACAGGAATCAAAACAACTAATTCAACAGTTTTAAAAATATAAATGAAATAATTAAAGTTGCAAGCATCCCCGTGCAGCTTGTTTTTAGAAAAGTTTAAAATTTCTACAGAGGATCCTTCACCACAAAAATCTTCAGTGGATAAATTAATGTCATCAGTTTACCATATTAATGTTTGCTTACATAAGACTCTAAAACTGCCATAGCTACTCTCTGCTAGAGTTTAAATTTGTTTAGTGTGAGGAAATTTCAATGCCAAAGTGGAGTTTGTCAAAGTTCAACATGCATAAATTGTCAAAATTCCTCAAAATGATCTGCTAAAAATTGCCTGTGGGAGTAAGTGCCTCTTACGCCATTCTTGACTGAAATTCAAATCCTAAAGTTTCCTGCTGCAAGGCAAGTAAAGAATAGATTAGATTAAAAGCTATTTCTTTAAATATTTAGAGAAGATATGGCACTGCACACCACAGTAAAAAACATCAACAGTGAGGTTTGAATCTGGGACTTTCACGATGGGGAGTAGTTTTTAGCAGGCTACTGGCGAATGAAAGATCAATGGAGAAATGTACCGGGACCTTCTTAATAAGAATCTGAAGAAGAAACGACGGTGGATTTTTCAGCAAGAGAATGATCCTGAGCACACAGCCAAGGAAACTCTGAAATGATTTCTGAGACAAAAAATAAAGCTCCTTGAAGATTAGATTTCATAGAAGAGGCCCCCAGAAGCTTTAAAGACTGGAAGACAGTAATGTGGAAGAACATCTCAAACTCAAACCTAAGAAATGCAAATGACTTGTTTACACAGAAGATGACTTGAAGTTGTAATTACTCTAAAATGTATTGAAAAAATGTCCGTGATCATGTGCCATTCCGCTTTATTACACATAATTTAATGGACTGAGTTGTTTAGATTTCTCCATATGTGGTGATCACTCGTGTCAATTTCGTGTCAATAGCTTCGTGAGAAATATATTTTCTGAGGAAAACATTTGTTTGCTCAATGTTTATTTTCCTTACTGTATAAATCATTACTTCCCTGGCCCAAACTTTCTAGAAGTAACATTTTTTCTGTGTGGGTATTCATGTATTTGGCTCTTTATGTTTAGATAGCAGCAAAGCTTCCCTCTGAGCAGCACAGATTAGATGAACAGCCTCCTCTACCCTTCGTCCTGCAAACTCCCATTTCATTACAGCAAATCCTGCCCGTATGTCTGATTTCATGATAGTGATCCACAAAACATAAACATTTCTGCCTTTTCAGCTACACTTGACTCCGCACAATGGTTTGTTTTTCCACATCTAAGTAAGTCCATTGAATGCAAAGGAGGCAGGATTTGATGTTATTGATCCACTCAGAGCGCATAGCCAATATTCAGTCTGTGTCATGCGACGTGCTATGTGGAGACACTTAATTTGCAGCCGGACAAGGTCTCCAGGCACGGGTTTATTTCCCAGAGGATGAAACAGTGTATTGTTCGGAAACCAGCTGATGTTTTTCATTTATTGCCCTCTATGCGTCCCTTGTAATTCTCCTGCGCCCTGAGCACAATTAGACAGACAAACCCCTCAAGGCAAAGTCAGCTTAGGCATGGCCAATTAGTTTCCCAAGCGATGTCAGAACTCCTTTGAACTGCCATGTCGGCCTGTTGCATAGGCACTGATTCGGGTTGACGGTACTGCAGTGGCAAGCCTCTGCACTGTGACCTATTTTTAAACCAGTGAAAAATGCAGAGGATAGTGAAGAAAATCTGAAACTTGAATTTATATGAATGAGCCAGGGCCTTCACTGTAAGCCAAAACGGCTTTTCAGCAGAGATCACACAAATGTCTCAACACATGTTAAATATTTGGCCTGAAAATGACTGTGCTGTAGATGTTTTGTTCTTAGTTTTTCTTTGAAATGGGGTGAATTTAAATCATTGCTTTCTCCTGAATGTTTCTGCTGTATGTGTGAGTGATAAGTAAATGGATGTATTCACCCTGTAAGTGCTTCTCAAGTTTGAGTGCTCGTGTGAAAAGATACTGCGCCCTGTGATATGATTGTCACTTGACGCTTTCCTCCTCTTAGGCAAGGGACCAGAGACTCTCCTTGTAGGCGAGAAGCTGAATGACAACGAGTGGCACACAGTGAAGGTGGCGCGACGTGGGAAGAACTTGCAGCTATCAGTAGACAATGTGACAATGGAAGGTAGAGATGAGAAAAAGAAACTTGGCCTATCAAAAGTGTTTTAGCAGCTCATGATAAATGGGTTTGTTCTGTAGGCCACATGACTGGTGCCCACACCCGCCTGGAGTTCAACAACATCGAGACAGGAATCATGACAGAGCGCCGCTTCATCTCAGTGATGCCCTCCAATTTCATCGGCCACTTGCAAGCGCTCTCCTTCAATGGGATGCTCTATCTGGACCAGTGCAAGAATGGAGACATTTCCTTCTGCGAGCTTAATGCTCGGTTTGGCATGAGACACATTGTGGCCAACCCTGTAACTTTCCTAACTCAAGCCAGCTATTTGGCCTTTTCGACCTTGCAGGCCTATGCTTCCATGCACCTCTTTTTCCAGTTTAAAACCACCAGTGCGGATGGCCTGATATTGTATAACTCTGGAGATGGCAGTGACTTCATCGTGGTGGAGCTTGTCAAAGGGTGAGTGATAGGGATATTTCATACATGCAATTTAAGGGGGTGGTATTATGTGTCTTCCAAGCATATAATGCCATTTTAAAGGCAAACTATATATCAAAAATGCTCTATATCAAACAAAACTTAACTGTATGATGTAAGAAACTTGGCTTAGCAATTTAATACTTTGAAACTGGCCTCTGTCTCTCTATGGAGCTCCCAATCTTATATAGGCAGCGCTTTGTATGAGCAAGTATTTAGGCATGCCAGAATGGCTGCCACAAGAGAGTCAATGATTCTTCAAGCATGCCTGATAAATTCAAAACAACACTTCAGGTTTGTTTTTGATGAGGGAATAACATAATATATGACGTAAAACTCAAAGTCGATTTTACATAATACTCCTCTTTAAAGTCGAACTTTTACATACAGTATGTATGAATGCCATGTTAACTGAAAGTTTTTTGTTTTTATTAATTAATCTCATGGAAGTTTTTTCCTAGTCGAAATAATACAAAATACATCTTTAAGAAATGTTTAAAACAAGAATCGGCAACATAGATATGTTTCAAAGGATCTTTTTTTTTTTCCATTAAAGATATTTTTTCAAGGCAAGAACATCTGAAAGTGCAAAGCCGCAATTGTATAATCCCACTGAAATGCCAACCACAGACTCTCTGTCAGTGAGCAATTAGTCAGCAGGAGGTCTTGTTCAGATCAGGAACCAGCAGCAGAAGCTCCCAAACACAACATGGACAAAAAAAAAAAGGCTCCCAACACTTCTGTCAGGATTTTCCGGCTGTTCAGTGTTTTGTGTGAAGTGTGGCGGCTCATTCAAGGATGGTTCTTAACTTTGATTATTAACATAATTAAGTTTGAATGAAGTCTGTCTGATGACTGTGCTTGAAGTAAAACACACTCGTTGCAATTAAATCACATTATTTTATTTGAATAGCAGAAAAAGAAAATTAATTGTTGCCAAGTAGAATTAGTGGTAATTTATGTGTGACATTTGTTATGAAAGGAATTTAAAGATACAGATCTTGAACAAATATTTTGTCTTATAGGTACATTCATTATGTGTTTGACTTGGGAAATGGACCATCCCTTATGAAGGGAAACTCTGACAAGCCTCTCAATGATAACCAATGGCACAACGTGGTGATCTCCCGTGACAACAACAATGTACACGTGCTCAAGATTGATTCCCGTACCGTTACCCAACACACCAATGGAGCCCGAAACCTGGACCTAAAAGGTAAAAGTCACGCTATTTACATCAAAATCCGACTATTTTCATGTTTAATTTGAAATTTAAGTTTGCTAAAGAGCGTTTCTATTTCTTAACTTTGTGTTTTCTAGGGGAACTGTACATCGGTGGTGTTGGAAAGAGCATGTACAGCAGCCTTCCCAGGTTAATAGCTTCTCGGGAAGGATACAAGGGCTGTCTGGCTTCTGTGGACTTAAATGGAAGGCTCCCTGAGCTGCTGGCGGATGCCCTTCACAAGGTGGGAGAGGTGGAACGAGGCTGTGGAGGTGAGGGCAAAAGAAAAATCCCAGATCATTTCTGTAAATGGTTTTCTTGTTGTTTAGCTTGGTGTATTAGGGATTAAACCAGAGGGACAGGAGAACTCTCACTGCATGCTAATTGTTCCCAATTGGTCTTGGAAGTGAACAGGTGTTTCAAATATGCCATATTGATTGGGAAGAAAACAAATTCAGTAAATCTATTTTTTATTTTATATGTTGCAGTGTTTATCCATGAGGGGATTTTGACTTTTTTTTTTTTTTTTTTTTGACTTTTTTGTAATTTTTTTACAGACCAAAATCTAGTCTATAAAAACTGCCTAATAAAATGTTGGGAGATCTGATGAGTGGTAATGAGAACTGGGAGTAGTAGTCAGGGGAATGTGGAGCAGCTGGCAAAGAAACCATAAGTAAAAACAAAAGAAAGTTGATTAATAAAAACCGAATGAACACAAGAGGAGACAAACTAAAACACAAAATAATCTACTAAACAACAGGACAAAAAAAATATGTCTAAAAAAAATACACAGAGAACAGAACTGAAGACACAACTTTTAAACTAACAGTTTTAACCAAAATAATCCAAAATACAAACACAGGTGATTCCAAAAACATTAGGAACATCTCTAAGTCAAACTCTATGAAGTTCCTCCCTGTGAGAATCACATAAATAGATGTAAATAAGTTCTAGATCTATCTAAATAGAGTCAGCTATTCCCTCATGTAAAATCTGTTTCACATTGATAAGTTTCTTTCATATCTTGTGCTTATGCACCCAACCTTGTAATGCTGACAGCTGCCTATATTGCCCACATCAAATACAACTTGAACCTAAACAAAATGTGATTGAATCCCTGCATACTCAGGGATATATACTTCCGATATACCTTTGTAGACATGACCCCTGATTATTCATTAACCAAAACTCTAGAATTATCATAGTATGTGCTTGTCTTTTAATGTGACTGCACGTATTTAAATGTCGAAAGTCTTAGTCCTAAGATAATAAATCAGCTCCATCTTTTTTTAGTTCTTGGCTTTGAGATTCTGTCATAAGAAATCAAAGTGGCATGACTTAACAAAGTTTACTCATAAAATGCACTTATTATTGATTTATGTTTTAGTTTTTTGTCCCTTTATCCAGTGTATTCAGTACATGTTATCAGTGAAAGCCTATTTGTTTATTTTTGTAGGAAAGCATGAGAACTATTTACTCGTTCATCCATCCCACACTGCAGAATTGTGAAGTGGAAGGAAAACAATGGGTGGCTGTGAAAATCGTTTTTCAAAGTCAAATCCGGAAAATCAGACATTCATTTATATTACACCCCATTTACTCTGTTAACCCTAAATTAAATCTGGTGCAACATACAAACTATTAACTGACGAGGGTTGAACGCAAATGCAGGCCACTCTCTCAAGATTTTGTTTGTATAACATTCCTAAACTACATAGATTGTTGGGTATGTTGGATATGTAAAGGTAGCCATATGTAAGTGTTAAACTTACTTTTGTTTCGTTCACTCCTCTTGAGTAAAAGCAAAGGTGCATAAAGTGAAGTGAAAAGCTCTTGCTTAATCTGCTGTGAACACCCTTCAGGTCCCAGCACAACCTGCACAGAGGACTCCTGCCACCACCAAGGTGTGTGTCTGCAGCTGTGGGAGGGCTTCTCCTGCGACTGCACCATGACCACCTACGGGGGACCTTTCTGCAGTGACCGTAAGTAAAGGTGTATCACGCCCGACTGGCTACAACGCTGGAAAATGTCTTTTTGAGGCTTATCACTGACACGATGCAGATCAAATTCCACCATCAATACAGAATTCAGTAACGCATGAAATACACTTTAGAAAGAACAGTCAGCTTTTTTTTAACCTCTAAAGGGATGAAACTTTTAGGTGGTGTCCTGCCATGCATTGAAACTGCTTCCATTTACATCTTAATAGAATTTTAATGAGTTTTTGTCTTAGAGGATTCACAATCTAAGGACTGAAGGTAAGTTTTACACAACGATATGAGATTAATGTGATAACCATTCCAACAAAATCCAAGCAATAATTATTTCCTCTCCTCTGTGCATTGCCTTTATAAACATAGTGACGCATGACTCACCATTTCACCATATTACAACAACAAAACATATTTCTTATGTAGCAAGGTCATGAATAACACAGCCAACTGTTACCAAGGGCTCCTGATATTAATTATAGCAAAGTATTGGGTTTAATAGGCCAGCCATGGCAAGTTAAGCTTCATTTGCTGCAGAATCATTTAGAATAACTGCAAGAAATGTGTCTTTGTGGTAAATGTTTCTAAAATGTGGTTTTAAGTTTTACTTTTTAAGAGGGAAAAGTACATTACACTATAAGCTCAGCAGGCATTCTAGCAGAAGATAATTTCTTGATAAGTGGTGTGCTGGTTAGAAAGTTAATATATAAAGTTTAAGAAAAAAGCACTTCAAGGATAGGAGCTCATTTGTTCTCTCACAAATATTGCAGTTTTGGGTTTGAAGAAAGAATTCAGTGAGAAGTCGAAAAGCATGTAAGAATAAAAAGATAATACTTTGCCATTGATGGTTAGAAGCATGTTTGTTCACTCACATTTTAACTTTGAAGAGAAAATTCAGCAAACCTATGTGCACTTGATGTTGCAGAAGTCATCAAAAACGGTCTCCTCATCTGAGGGTTTCCTTGATGTGTTTTGTTTTTAGTTAAATACACTTTTCTGTAGTTTTTAAAGCAACCATTAATGTGCAAAGACAATAAAGGTTTGTAACTAGAGATGCACTGAAAGATCTGCTAGTGACTGGAATAGGACTGTGTTTAGTTTCCTTGGTCCTAAAAGCTGATCGACCCATCGGAAACTCAAAACTGGAATTTTTTCATTCAGTAAATGAATAAGAAAGTGACATATACAAGTTAGACATTTGTTCTACACATGTTGATATTCCATAGCCTGTCTAATATAGTTCATGAATATGTGTGACATATTTAGTCTTCCTGAATAAACATGCAGTGGAATTTGCAAGGTGAGGCAGAAAGTACCATGCCACACTGAAAGGGGGTATTGCTGAGCACCATCTGCTGAAAACAATCACCAAAACACACAAAAAATAGTCAGAATACAACAATTTAAGGATGACTCTCCTCCTTGGCGATCATCCTCCTTAAAACAGTCAGACATTTACAAATGAAAGCAAACAAGAAGGAGACAGTGATATGTGGAGATGGATAGATTGGTCCATGGACTTTATATAAAATTGAGGTAAGATCAAATCCATTCTCAAGTTTATTTTCAAAAAAAGAAAGAGATCAGAGCACAAAAAAAAAATACATTTTACTATGAAAAGAAGACTGAGTTATGTCTCTGGTGTTCAAAAGTGGCACCAGATGAGGCATCAAAGGTGTAACTTTATAGCTCAGCTTGAAAAGCATTACTGTTAAAGCAGATCTTATCTTTCATACAGTTACACAAGAAAAAAATAGTTTAAAAGGATGAAGTGAACTAAGGACTTTCTTAGTTTAGTTTTTCCTTGTATTCAAAGAACCTTTTATGTATGCTTTTCAAAGTGTGCCCTGATTTGTTGATTTTCACTTCACATTACTGTCTTGAAATTGACCCATTTCTCTTTTCACTTTCAATCACTTGTGAGTGTATTTGTTTTTCCCCATGTAAGTCTGCTTATGTTGTAAGCTGTTTTCTTTGAAACATTTTTTTTTCCCTTTCTCATAAACAGCAACATTATGCAATTGATTCTTATTATTCTTGAATAAGATGTCAAATGAGTTCCATACTGTTGCTATGCGGGTTTTCAGTTTTAATTACAAGCTTACTGGATAAACCACACAAATCCTCCCACCAATCTTTGCTGACTTTTCTTTTTAAACTCCAGATATCTGATTTTACTTTTGTAATTTTGAGACATAATCACATATCTTAGCTATTTTGGTTAAGTCATTTTTGAAAGTATTTCCGATTCCAGCATCATGCAATTAGGATGTTTTGAAGTATGGCCTTGATTCCAGTCTTTCAGTTCAATTCTTTTTACAAGTTCCTAGAGAAAATGTTTTTCAAATTATGCAAAAAACTAACACTTTTAATATCACAGCAAAACAACATATTCAACAAAAACCCAATTTCATGGAAGGTTTTGTGATTTTCATCTCTCTTTTTTTAGGAGCCCTCTCAATCAAGCCCATGCTAAATGGCATGGCAGCCCAATATCAAAGGTCAACCCAATAGATCAGATCTGTTTGGAGTAAATAACAAGTCTTGTGCTTCGCATTGAACCATCACTGAGTCCTTGGAAGCAAAACAAAATGTTGCTGTAGTGTATAAACAATGAACAGTGTAGCAATGATTAATTTTTTTGCCTTGCAGCAAAAAGTTCTTGGGTTCAGGTCCCCTCTGGTGTTCTTTCTGCATGTATACTCTAACTACTTTCCACAGTACAACAACATGAATGTTGGGTCAATTGGTCTCTAAGCTAGCCTTCAGTATGACTCTCCGCATGTTTTGTTGTTTGTATGTTGACCTGTGACGGGCTGGCTGGTTAGGGTCAATAGACCCATGTAAAAACAATGATTAATACTTAGAATTTTGGAATTTTATTCAGCATGAGATGTCAAAGCCCGCCTCTTTTCACACTGGAAAGTAAATTTTGGTTAATTTTATCAGCATTGACAATCTGAAGAATTTTTTCGTGACCAAGGATTAGAAAGAAACTGTTTAACCCATAATAGGAAAAGCTGAAATCACTTCTACTTGGTTTGTGACTCAGTGCATTGATATTCATATACAGACATTGTCTAAGTGAGTTTGCTATAAACATCTGTGCTTATTATTTCTAGGTCATGGCTTCATTACCAGAATTAACAAGAATGATGTTCGGTGCTCAATTTCCAGCACTTCCTCCTCTAAACATATGGTGTGTGTGTAATTATTGGTTAACCTTTGCAGCTACAGATAATTGATTTGGCATATTTATTACCTGCTTGTGTTCACACATTGGCCCGTTTGTCACAGTAAAAAAAGAGAAACTATAAGGATTATAGATATACTCATGTTTTTTCCATAACATTTTATTTTTTCATTCAACTTTAATTTTAGAAAATGTAACATTTCCTTTAAGATAAATTGAACATTGATTTACTTATTTTTTCTCAGTTCGAGTTGAGTATATTTTTATTTTAATTTTATTTAGTTATGGTAATCCTTGCTTTTCCTTTTCCTTTGGATAAGTACATATAAAATGACACAGAGGCAATTTGCCATAGCCACTCTTCAAAATAGGAAAGACAAAAGTACATGACATATACATAATATATATGTTTATCTTTGTAAATCAGGAAGTATTACTCTGATTCTGTTTTTCCCACTGGTATTTATCTCCCATTCCTCTCTTCTACCCTGGTTAACCAGCCACATATTTATCACTTCCTCATCACTTTTGCCTCCCTATTCTGTTACGCCTTTGTCAGATCATCAGGTTAGTTGCTGTTGTCCTCCCTGACACCATGTTTATTATGATTCTGGTGTCCACCACTCCCAAATTTTTGAAAAGGAATTTCACTAGTTGTGAGTAATGTTTCTTCTAATTGCTCTTCCAGTTTTTATTGAAATAGATAGTATCTTCGAAATTCTATCCATACCACTTAAATCTTGGTTCTACTTGTGTTCTTCCATTGGTTTTGGTAAGTTCCTGTCATTCTGCTCGCCATGACAGTGACAGCCATTACAGCGGGTTGCCAACACGTCTAGAGATTTAAGATATTTCGAAATGTGTTTTGTTATGTTTTTAGAAAGGCTAAATCTTCCTGCTTTGTGGTTTTAGGAGAAATGTGATGTTTCACCTGAAAACAGGGGAAAAAAAGAGGGAAAATGTACCATGACGCAATGCTCGATAAAGTGCTGTTTTTCTTTTGACCTTCATTTCAGGTGGATTCATTCACAATTACTCGTACATCCCAGACGGGATAATCCAGGATAGAGGTTTTGACTTAATCTTGTGCCTTGGGACAGAAGCTCAAGAAAATATATTGCTCTTCATAACATGATGACCTAACATGAATAGAGTTCAGATATGTGACTCTTCCTGGAGTCTGTAAAGTTACAATTTTAGTTTGCTTGGGATCAAACAGAGGAATAAAAAAAAAGCCCAATATGTTTTGTTTTTTTTTAATCCCCATACATGAAGCACATCTACTTAAAAAGGCTTTTCATATGACAGAAATTTTACGAGCTTGCAATGAATGTTTGTATTCCAGGTCTATTTAAGTATTTCTGATTAGCAGTAATTACAATTAAACAGGCTAATGCAGAAAGCGCATGTTCAATTGGAGATATAAATGGGTGACTCACAGCAGCGTTCGTTTAACAGTTTCAACTAATCTAACATCAAATTCAGTGCAGCTTGTCGAAATTGTCTTAATTAAGTTTTTGAAAATGAGCATGGCAGTTTGCAGAAAATGATATAAGCAGATCACTGTAAGGTTTTGGTACGTTTCAGAAAGTTAGGTTTCTGCAGATTAAAAAGTTCTCCTTTGATGCACAATTAATGAAATGTCTTCTGTTGGTTTGCCCTAATTAGTTTCAGAGGACACGTTTAGGCTGTGATTTCTGCATATAATAAAAATAATGAGATCCTACCTGCCACAGAACACTATTTAAATATACCCAAATGGAATTAAACCCAAATGGAATTAGAACTATTATTCTTAAAAGTTAAGAATAATAGTTGTTTTGTAAGATAAATTCAAAAAAATAAAATCCAACCATTCTTGCAATTTTAGTTTTTGTTTTTTCTAGATGAACTAACCTTTCTTCTAGAATATGAAGTAAAAATGTAAAATATAGCAACATTGCACATTTCCATTGCTACATGAATATATGCAAAAGAGAACTGCAGTACATTATTTGGTAGCGTGGCATGCATTCACGTTTTCCAGGAACATTTTTGGCCAGACTTTTATTATCTTTGTTGCCATAGCTCATAGTTACAGAAAACGGTCAGAATATCATAATGATGGAAAAGATAGAGAATAGTTAGGAAATTGTGGGTTAATTGCATAATGATATTGCTATTACAGTCCAATTAAGGATTCACAAAACAAATATATATATACATATATATATATATTTAGATTAAAGGATTATCATGGCATAAAAAACTTAAAGATGTCTGTCTGCTAATTAAGTATTTTCCTTTGTGGGAACTTGCAGACATCCCACTTCCTAGTTTATTCTTTGGGATCTCAAGGTTTTCTCAGGTCAACTGTGACAAAATGGCCATAGGATTTTAGGTTTTCGGCCAAGTCTCCTCCCAGTAGGATGTGCCCTGAAAACATTGAAAGAGGCATCCCAACAGGATTCCTGAACCACCTCAAGAGACTCTTTTCAAGTCAGACTACCTTTATTCAGAGCTCCCTTCGAATGATTGTTCTCCTCTGCCCATCTATACAGCCAAGAACAGCCACGCAAAAGAAGCTCTTTTCAGTCTCTTATATGTGGGTTATCAACCTTTCTGTCACAATCCATATCTAATGACCCAGGTGAGGGTTGAAACATAGACAGACAGATAAATTGAGGCTTTTTGACTCAGCTCATTCTTCTCCACAGTAGACTGAAATAGCACCCATATTACTGCAGACAACACCCCAGTCAGCCTATGCTGCTCCTGCTACATTAAACGATCAATTGAGAAAAAGGCAGAGAATGAGTCTTGACTTGTATGGAGAGGTCTACCTTCTCCTGGTTGAGAACCACTGTCTAAGAAAAGCGGATTTTTATCCCTGCTTCACAGTCGACTGCAGACAGCTACACTGCACACCAAAAACCATAGTCGCATCATCTGCAAAAAACAAAGATGAAACCTTGAGGTTCCCTTCTTCTGATCCTGTTTAAAGAAAACTTAAACAGGGTCAGGGACAAGGGCCAACCCTGATGGAGTCCAGCCTACATTTGAAAAAAGTTTAATGTTCAGCTGAGATTTCAGACAAAGCTTTTACTTTTAGCCTTTTCCAGATCCACAAAAGCAAAGGTTGACTTGACAAGTACACGCCGGTGACCCTCCTAATAGTGTTCACATTGGTGTAAATGTGGTTCACTGTTATATGGACAGAATATAAGCCACACTGCTTCTCCTTCGATATCCAACCATCCAACTTTATAAAGATCTCAATGTTTTCTAACAGCGACTGGATAAAAGCTTAACAGAGTAACTGGGAGTATTTAAGGTCCCTAAAGGTTAGCCTCTAATCTAATTCTATTTTTATGAGAAAAACATTCAAATTCATCATTTAATAAAATTCATCACGTCAGGTTGAATCAACACTACATGTTTGCAGCATTCAGCCCTTCAGCCTTGTGCATGAAACACTTAGGACAATTACACAGATGTGAGAAGAAGTCAAGCACCTGAGGGAAAAATGTCCTTTCTGGCTTATTTTTGTTTCTGTCCTGGTAGTCTCTCACATCATGTCTTGTGTGGCAGACTTTAATGTTTTTTTCTCAGAAGAGCAGCGTCACTGCTCCGACGCTGAAAACTCTAGTAAACATAATTAAATACTAATCTATTTTTTATGTTAATTGTGCATTAGAAGTGCCATCAGTAATCAGACCAAATTAATATCTTATCCTGTTCGGCAATATTTGAAGTGAAACTATGCTGGGTTTCATGTACTGACAATGAGTCATGCAGTTTAATAAACTGGCAAAGACATAAAGCAGTTTGTCTAAAGAGATACTGATAATGCTCTTCCATAAATTGCATTCATGGATTTTGAGTTGGCAAGATAATAAAAAGTGCAATTTTACAAAATAATTTTAGATAAAAATGTTGGAAAGATGAACAAATAGAAAACATCAATGTTGCTTTTTATTGGATAAACTGACTCAGACTTACTGCTGTTCTCTAATAATAGTTTACTTCTCGAAGGCCAATCGAGGATTTTCCCTGTCAGTTCAATTCAAATGTCACATTATAAGAAATGTGAAGCAACTTCATAATGATGAAATCAAATACAGTGAAGAGGTATACAATTTATTTTCTTTTTCACAAAGCATCTGTTAAGAGATTGTAATTTGTCTTAAATGTATTATATTTCATTTTGGTGAGTGAGTATAAGAAACATCCAACACCAGTCAGGTAAAACATAATACTGAAAGCAAAGTCTGACAGGAGTAAAGGGAAAAAAAGTTAATTTTACAAAACTAACGTGAATCAATCTTTAAGATCCAGAGTATATATATGTACCCTAACTTTATACTGACCTGCCATTTTATTGAACACACCTTGTTAGTACTGGGTCAATCCTGATTTTGTCTTCAGAACTGCCTTAACAGTCAGTTTCATGAGATTTGAGCTTTGTGACATAGTTTTATTTTTATGCTGCTGAAAGCAGCCAGAAAGAGATGGATGTGGTCAGCAGCAATACCAAGGTGGTGAGTAAACAAGGCTAAATTGGTGGTAAACAGACTCTAAATGTACTAAAAAAATGTCCCCTGTTTCATTAAACTACCAGCAGCATGAATTATTGATGGGAGGAAGATTGGACCTATGCTCTCGTGTTTACATCAAATTCTAGCCTACTGTCCTTATGCAGCGGCTGAATTCGAGACTTACTGGACCGGGCATTTTTTCCCATCTCTTATTGTCAGTTATTTTGGATTGCCCACATACATTTTAGCCTCAGTTTATTGTTCTTTCCTGATAGGAATGACACCCACTGTGATCTTCAGCTTCTGTAGCTCATCTGCTTCAAAGTCTGATGTGTTGTACATTCAGAGATTATATTCCCCATACCTTTGTTGTGGTTATTTAGGAAACTGTTGCCTTTCTTTTATCTCAAACCAGTCTGCCCATTTTCCTCTGACCTTTGGCAGAGACAAACAAGGCATTTTATTCCACACTGCTGCTCTTTGGACAGTTTCCCTTCTCCCTTCCCATTCTCTGCAAACCCGAGACATGGTTTTGTGTTAAAATCCAAGTAAATTGTCCGTTTCTGAAATACCCATTCCAGCCTGTCTGGCACCAACAACCATGCTACATCACATAAAGTCCCAGTCTTCTCTGCTCTGATACTCAGTTTGAAGTTCAGCATGCCATCTTCACATGCGTAAAGGCCTAAATGCACTGAGTTTCTTCAATATGATTGAAGTATTTGTTGATTGAAATGATTAATAAATGGACTATGAATACAAAAAAACTTCTAAACACAAGTTTGAGATCAGTAGTAAAAAATCTAAAACTGCTTTAATGTTTACATGGAACAATCTAGTTCACATTTTGTCCAATTTCTTTTTTAGATTGTGCTTCTCTTTTGTTATACATTTTTTATGATATCCAACATGAATTGATGCACTGTTTAACTTAGAGCACAAGTAACAGTGGCACATAACAGCTGGTTATTTTTCTGAAGTTTATGTAACACCATTTTGTATCTGCTTTGGATTTCAATTACTTACTAAGATACACAAATAAATTATGTATAAAGGATTGACTGCTGATTCTCTGCATCTATTTTTGGAAAATCTCCAGCTAATACTACCACAAACTTTTTGGAACAGTCGAATGCTTTTGTTGCACGAGCATCACTAAGAGATGGGAGAGTGATTGGCCATAGGTGCATTGGCTGTCCTAGACCAAATTTACCACTGGACTCAGGGTAGAGACAATGTTTTTTTTTTGTTTGTTTGTTTTTTATGCAGACCACTGCAACTCTAGGAGTTAATTCAACTCTTTGAGAGTTGAATTAACACTTTGTAAGTGTCTACATTGGTCCACTCTTGATCGTATTAAAATTAGACTTTTGAAAGTGTTATTTGTGATAGAGTTGAATCAACACTCTCAGTAAATTTAACACGCATCAGTGTTGATTTAATTAACACTAGTGTGTAGTGTCAAAAGTTAACTCTATGAATGTGTTAATTTAACACAGAATAGTGTTAAATATAGATCAACATAGAAATCTGAATTTTAAAATACCTCTAGCAGGGTGTGCTGTGGTGGTGCAGGGGTTAAGCACAACCCACATATGGATGTCTTAGTCCTCAATGCGGCTGTTGCAGGTTCACTACCTGGCGTGGGGACCTTTGTTGCATGTTTTCCCACTTCTCTCATTATCCATTTTATTGTCAATTCACTATCAAGTAAAGGCAACTAGAACCTATAAAACCTTTAGAAAGATACTACTGGCAGTCGGTAATCATCAAATTCATTTTAAAAAACATTAGATGTCACTTGAATCTACAAAAACACCGACACTAGTTGCAGTTTGAATCTACTTGTATTTCAAAACAAGAACATCATCAAACAGCACTGACAGCAATATACAACAAAGGTCACACAGTATGGAAATCTGCCATGTTTTCCCACACATTTCAGAAAACTGCTTGCCATAGGGACTGTAATAAACCAAGTCCTTAAATGTAAGAACATAAAACAAATCCTCGTATTGATACAGTATGCATTTGAATGGTCATTATAATGAAGACTGTCCACTCTGCCAGGCAAAATAAAAGCAAGGATATTCATCTCATCAAGTGTCGTGCAAAAGTCCCATCAATGTCCCATCAATGCTACATACTTATCTGAACTCAACAAAATATGCTTTATCTCTTGATGTCTGGGTAGATGTAAGAATAAAAATAAGTGATTATTAATATATGTGGCAGGGTAAAAAACACTGACAGCAGGTTTAGGTTATTCACAATGAAACATGTACATCTGAAACACTTCAGTTTGTCCCCAGTCAATATCACTTACTGGTAAAAAAAACTTAAAATGTTATGTAAGTGATGCACTTCAATATTGAAGCAAAACTTCAAGATATCAGCCGGAAAGCTAAAAATTGTACACAAGTCTTTTCAAAACGTGACTTAAAGACAACAAAGTCAATGGTTTGGAGTGTTTATTACAAAACTTTTAATCTGAGTCCCATAGCAAATTTATGGGCAGAGCACAAAAGAAGTGTTTCAGCAAAATCAGCCTACAAATCTGACTCAGTTACACTCGTTCTGTCTGGAGGAGGGTGCCAGATTTCCAGCAAACTATTGTGAGAAACTTGAGGAATGACACCTCAAAATGTTCGGCCCAAGTCATACTGTTAAAAATAATCCTTCTCTATAATATGACATTTATCAAATTTAATTATTCGTGGGAAAATTAAATGACCTAAAACAAAATGTCAGACAGTGAGACAAAAAGTTTGGCTTAAATTGTATACAGTGTATGTAAACCTCTGATTTAATCTATACTTTTAGCCATGATGGTTCAATATGATATAGCTTAGCAAGATTGTTTTCCAGTAAAATCAATGTTTACTTTGGTCCGGTGTTGTTTACACTGTCCTGATTTAGATCTAAAGTACCAAAGTTGCCTGTGTGTCTGCTGACTGCAGTGCTGGTCCTTGGTGTCTAGAAGTCCTCATTAGCCTCAAGAACTTATATCATCAGTAATCTATATTTTTTCCACAAATAAACCTGTTCATTATTTACAGTGACTAGACATTGCTTCCCCTGACCTCTTGTATGCTTTTGGGTGAAGTGTCACGCATTGGGATAATTTAATGCGAGCTGATGGCTCATTAGAATGCAAGCAGACGCAGGCTGTGCTGAGCTATGTTCAACAGATTTGAAAATGCAAGCCACACTGGCAGCTCACTCAGATATGCGACAGGTTATTTCATGATTAGTCATGGTCTCTTATGACTCACCCTCAAAACACTGAATGCAGGAGAGAGGGAGTTCAGTCTTTTGCCAATGTCACACTGACTAACGGAGTTAGGAGAAATATCCAAACCGCTATAACACATATTTTACTCTCTGTAACCGCAGAGGGGTTCAGAACTTACAGGAGGAAATTGGGCTTCTCTCTGCAGCTTTTGTTTGAAATCCATAACAGGGTGGTCACTCTGGTTTACCAAGTGAGTTCTCATTTCTTCCCTTTTATCAGATAAAATGCATTTATGTGTGAAATTCTTTAGGAAATGTCTGTGTAACATACAAGTATTCAATCTTGAAACTCAGACCTTATTTTTATCCGTGACAGTAGTTTGGCTCATTTTACATATGTAGCACCAATTCGCAACAAACGTGATCTCAAAATATTTTACAGGGCAAAAAGGTCCAACTCATATCAACTTAGAACAAATTATGGATGTGGCCTAGGTTCTGCACAGAAAATCACTAATAAACCACAAGAGGTTTCTTGTGTTCTTATTATACAGTATATTATTCTTAATTAGTTTGATCTATTTTAATACTTTTATCTTTGTAGGAACGTGAATCCTCAAAGTTGTATAATTTTGCTGTTGTTACACCTGAATTTACCCACCATGGGAGAATAAAAGATATTTTTATATAATGATAAATTCACAGGCAAATGTGTGTTCTATGATTCAAAAAGCTGTTTTTGCCCTCCATTCTAAAAATTAAAACGTGTTTAGATCTGAAAGACTTCCATTAACTTTTCCAGATGATTTATGAAAATCCACTTTGTAAATTTTGTTTCACAGTAAAACTATGTTTTATTTATATGTTTGAGCTTTAGAACAAAGAAGAGCATCAATTAAAACCTACTTTGAATGGAATGTTCTGTAGTTATGCAAAGACAAAAAAAAAAAACACCCAGTTTGCAGCATTATAAAATATAACAAAATTAATTTTTTAGCTCAAAACAATTCTGATCTCCATATCAAGTTGACTAAACTTATTAGGAGCCACTCTGGATCCCCTAATGAGCCAAACGGGGCTCCAGATCTGCAGCAGGAAGACCTCTTATATGTTTGGGAACCTTTCTGTGACCTAAGACTAGCAACCCTCTTTTGTGCAGCATCAAATTGAAAGTAAACGACCCTCATTACACTGTGGTTGTGCGAACATGACAGCCAGTGTGGTAGAAAGCATCTCAAGGCAGCAGGCGTAATCAGTGGTTATTTTGTCTGGTGAATACTAAGTGTGTCAGCATTGTCACCTTTAATCCAAGGGAGGTTTTCATAAGTTGTCCCAATATAATAGGTTCTGCACAGAATGAGTAGTTCTACCCAGTTGATGTTTCACTGCCAAGAAACCAGCACCTATTTAGTCACTGCATTCACACACGACTTATTTTGTGTTACCAATTTAAGTATCATTATTATTGAATAACTGCTTTATTGAACATAACAGAGTCTATTATGTTGTTGAACCTCATTGTCAACATCCTTGTCTGTTCCTTCAAGCAGAGAGGAATTATTGTAATAGAGAACGCTATAAATTGCCTGGAAGCAACCCCCTTGTTCTAAATGGATTAAAACATGTACAAACACCAACCAGAAGCACACGATAGCTTTGAATAGGTCATAGGAAGTACTGCATTCTGGCTGCGAAAGTGAAAACAGCAAAATGGTGAGTTATTTCATAGTTATAAACTGACTTTGTGATGTCTGCATTCTTTTTGTTGGAAGCTACGGTGCTGTTTATGAAACTTTGTACTTAATTATGTCTTAAATTTCAAAGGTAGTTATTGTAATTTAAATACAAAGACAGTGTTAAGATTTATGGAATATTAATTTCTTACATTTGACAGAATAACATTTAGTATTGAAAATCATCAGATTATTTTACCATTGTAGTGGCTTACATAAGTATTCATAACTCTTGATCTAGACAAAGTAGTTTGTAATTTTTTTAAGTGTATTAAAGTTATAAATAATTTTACATGGTTTCCCAAGCTGTTTTAGTAAAATATAGGTCATCAATTCAGTAAATGATTAATTAAAGGACATATTTCAGCAAACAGAATCATGAAGACTTACAAACACAGCAGACAGGGCAGGGAGAAAGTTGTGGAAGAGTTTTAAGGTTTGGACACCTTTAAAAAAAAAAAAGCCTTTGGATTTCATTCTCTGAAAGCAGAAAATGCATAGTGCAGCTGCGAAACTGCCAAAAAAGGGAGAGCATTTCTGTGACAAACCAGACAAGCGGTTTCCTAACTCCCTGGGGCTTTTCATTTTCTAAAGTGAATACGTTGTTAATCCACACCTGTGAGTTTGTAAAACATATACTGTAGTGCTCAGGAGTTTCCTTGTCAGCGCTGCACATTATATCTGTCATTAGTCTCCCTACACTGTACTATTCAAAACAATAATGGCGAACAAACTAAGTGAAGCGATCATGTTGTTGGTTGTGTGATTGCTTCAAATTTAAATATCTCACCCTTCCTTGCTGTTACTTTTAGAGATGCTTGTAAATCCTTTTACAATTGAACATTTTGTATCAAAGCCTATTCATATGATCGAGACCTGAATCCTATTTCAATTCAATCTCCAAAAGTTTACTACATTTCATAGATTTTCATAAAACAAATAAAAAAAATATGCATTTTTATAGTCTTGCATTTATTTATGCACTACGTTATATTCAAATGTCACATAAAATCCCAAGAAAAACACTGAAGTCTGTTGTTGTAAAGTGACGATATAGAAATGCTTTGAAGTATGAATCCCTTTGTATGGAACTGTACAGGAGGCATGCTTTATTTACTATTTGCAGTCTTCAGTGTACTTATTACATTCTTAGAGCAATTGTACCATGCACCTTCAACTATATCTTCCAACTTTTTCTACCCATATTTCACCCTGAATATTTTTTTTTTTGAAAGGGGCAAAATAAAAAAAAATCTGAAACAATGCACACATATTTGATGCAAACAGGAGAACTATTTTTTCCCCTTCTCAAAATCTGTTTGGGGAAAAAAGAAAACACACAGCTTCCTCTGACTTTGTTTGCCAGAGGTAGACCTACAGGGTGGAAAGCCTCCATTGCAGTATTGTAAACAGACAATAAAACTGAAAGATTCCCTGAAAATAGCTATCGGGAAGGCTGTATATCAGCCAGAAAGAACCTCTGCGTGATGACTTATTCCAGCGGCCACAGGCAGTTTAGAAGCCTATTGTAATATGATAAGAGCCAAGTAAAAGATTGCAGCAGTAGCAATAACTGAGTTCCACACAAAGGATTTGTCTCTGCTAGGGAGGAGGTTTTCTTTTTATAATAACAGACACTTTATTAGAGAGGACATTTAAAAATAATTGCCATTTAAAGGCTATTTATTGAACAAACATTTTTGAAAATTGCTTTCTCACTAGCAAAAGAAGAAGCAGCAATCATAATACGCCTGTAGGTGAAGTAACCAAGAGCACACATAATTATAGCAATAAATGGTGTGAAAGTGGGGTCAGAGGCTCACCAAGAGGCTCTGAGCTGCTGCTCACAATGAGTGCAGTGGGTGTTTTCAGATGTAAAATACGCTACCTTGCACTGGCGGTTAGTGCCTCTGTGCCGCTCTCCCATTTCCAGGCCGATATTCAGCGCAGCATCTCCCCGGTTCCAGTTCTGGGGCCGACATTATGCAAGACTTGATTACCAAGTGGCCGGTCGCTGCTCAGTGCTGACTGTTACTCTGTGCCCTGCTCTCCATGGGAACATGGTGGGTTTCACTTGACACTTAGACCACGCAGCAGCTGAGCCTCAGATGAATGCTAGTCTATACCTGCTCCCCCTGGGGGTGGGGGTGAGGCGGGGGAGTCTGGGGCTTCCGAGTCTCTGCTGCAGGGGTTGTGTGAGAGGAGAAAGGTTACATTCAGTTTACATCATAAAGGCTAGACACACACACACTCACACAGAGGCCTTCAGATACAGAGCCTCCCTCTGTCTGACTCCATCTTTGACTTTCTGTTGTTTTTTTGTTGTTTTTTTTTCCCCTAACACTCTCAGACACACTGATGCTCAGTGATACATCATTCACTTGCTGTTCCCCTCATAAAGTCACACTTTCGTTCTGTTCAGAGCTGAGCAAAATTACAATCCTCTATTTTGAGTCCCTGCAATGTGTCAATGTTGTTGCATGTGTCTTGAAATCTATATCTCTATTTTTGTTGAAAAAAATAACACAGTTTTATAATATCTAGCACACAATGTGAAATCAGATTAACCATTTTCATGTTATTGCACCTACTAATCAACCTGGCTATTTGTGAAAAAGTAATTAGAACAGCAAACCCCCCTAGTTAGAAAGCAGTATTCCTAACATGCTGGTTAGTTCTCAGCTGTAGTTTTAAAACAATGCCTAAGGAACTATTATAATTGCATAATAAAGCATATGTAAATTAATTTAAAAATAATACCAAACATGGTATTAAGATCTGGGTTTTTGTTTTGTTTTGTAACCTGTCCAGTCCAGCAGTGTAGTAATCAGACAGTAGTCCAAGTAGAAGTCTAACAGATTTACATTTAAAAGTGGAGTGTTACAGCAAATGTTCCACTTAATATGTATTTTAAAAAACTTTATTAGAATTTGCTTTAGGTTTTTCTCAGTCACAAAGGAAACTGAGAGGGAAAAGAAACGGCAAGGAGAATATAGAAACAAGAACTGGATTACCTGAAAATAGCCAGAATTTTTGCTACGCATAATATTAACAGCAATATTCTGCTCCATGACCTAAATTACCATTTGAAAACAGCTGTATTTTGACTGTTTTAATAAGAATTAATTTATGACGCATGTGAGTGAGTCCAGGTGTAGAAAAAGTTGATAATGAATTATACTACACATGGATCTGTAAATGAAGAGCACCCAAAAAAAATGTGTGAGCATCTTGGGTATTTTTACATCATACTGAATTTTATTTTGACTATGCAAATCTGAATTACCATAATCAATAAATGACTTACTGCTGGGATGCAGATGGACCTTAAAAGAAGCAAAATTTCTGCGTACTTGTTCTGAACATTAAAAGTTTATTCAATGTCCCTTAGATGTGCTGGAGGTGTGACTTAAACTACTGTCAGCTTAACATCCAAAAAACAGTTTTAAGTTGCGGCAAACAAAGCGTGCCAGTTTTTTAACATGCTGCTAAAATCAAGAGATTTGAATGTGGACAACTTCTTCAAAATTACCTACAAAACAAAGTTGAAACTGATGTTCACATACACTGACATTAAATCAGACTACACCTTTCTTGTCAAATTCAAATATTTGTAAACACTCGTATTCCACTGCCCTTAATTAATCTGGGATGCCTGGATCATCCTTTGGTACAACTTCCAGATTTGGTACATTTGGTCCCATTAACCCAAAACAAAAGCACAAAGTCTTATGAAGATAGTCTTTTTCTAGTATGGGAATGCCATTATCCACAGGTAAACACAAAACCTGCACTCATATGGCTTGTGAGGCTCTCGGCAAGGAAGGGGTAATTACTTCCAAAGCAGCATAAAGTTTGCAAATGTAGTCTGAGACAAAGACGTTAATTTTTGAAGAAATTTCCCGGGGCCTGATGAAACTATAATGGAAGTGTTTGGCTATAATGATCATAGTTACATTTGGAGGAAAATGGGAAGCTTGCAAACCTCAGAGCATCATCCCAACTGTGAAGTTCAGTGATGGCAGCGTCCTGCTGTTGGGATGTTTCATTAAATGAAGGGTTTGTGCTCTTCACAATATAAAAGGCAGGATGAAGAAATGGTAAGACATCTCTAGATATGAGCCAGGAAGTTAAAATTTGGGCACAAATGTGTCTTCCAAAAGAACATGAATCATACCACAAAATTAGTTGCAAAGTGGTTCAAGGACATAACACCACAAAGCCCTGATGTCAGTTCCATAGCAAACTTGAGGGCAGAGCTATCTAGTAGACTGACAGAAATTCTGGCACTAATTCTAACTCACTTGGTAATTGGTGTCTGAGGTCTTTCTGTTCTGACCAATCACCTATTAGCGCTAATGCACTTCAAGCTACTTCAACATTTTAGGCTGGGTTTGCCCTTCTTCTTTCTGCTGCTTGTATGCACTACAGCACTCAGTATTCATTGATCTCTCCCTCTTGTGAACTTAAAAGTGGTTTTATTTGCATTATAGTAACATTTGGTTTGAGCTAAATCAAATCTTCCCTCAGAGACCACGGTTTGAATTTCATATTGCATTTTCCCAATACACCAGGAATTCCTCTTTATATGTATCTCTTTCTCTTGCACACTCACACACCCCCACGCACACACAGCTCTTTCCTTCTTCCCTTTCCATTTTCCCCCCTCTAAGTCTCTTTGTCACCTGCTCTCTATTCCCGGCTCATACTCTGGTCATTGCACAACAAAGCGCCAGTCTCTGCATGCTCAGCAAAATAAAACCTTTAGTTTTTTTCTTTTTGCTCCCAGTTCATTTTGATGAATTGTTCCCTCACTTTCTTCTATGTTCAATGAATAATAAAAGGATCTTTTAAGCTTCTCCCTCTATTGTGAAGTAAGCTTGCTGTTCCTCATACAATTTTCCTCAGATGCAGTTGTAATGCAGATAATGATATATTCATGGCCCACATATGTATTCATTTCTCATCTGATTTGATTCTTTGCACAGTGTGGCTTCAGTACACAATGGGCGCCGCTGTTATTTGGGCAACGACACAATGCATCATGTTTTCAGTTTGAATAAGGTTAGGCTAATAAACTCTGCTTTTTTACCAGTACATTACCTAAAATTGCATAAATAAGACTGTTTTCCATTCATATCCAGTCTAACCTCTATGCAAAATAGCAAAGTTTAATACCATTCTAAGAAATATATACAAACACAATTATGTTAGCAACCATAGTCTCAATATTTAAAAAGCCTCCAAACTTTGTTGACCTTTGTCATTGTTTAACCCTAAAATCAGTAGAAAAAAACAACATCAAATGTTGTTACTCATATCAGTCTCTAAAATAAATCTAAATGGAGCATCTTGGTTACTAGTATCTTCTAATCAGCATTCATTGAGGTTGGGGTATAAAGATGATGTGACCCTTGGGCCCCTTTCTTTAGCCTTTTGCTAAAAAGGCTGGATGAAGACCCTTACATATCTTGCCACCATGCCTAATGTCCAAGATGGTTAGGGCAACTTGGGCAAATGAGTCTCCATAACAATACATCCATTCGGTCTTGCTCAAAAACAAGAATAGTTAGATAATAATTAGATAATACTAATTATAAATTCTCTCTTATGTTTTCTTTCTTTCCATTCAAACCAAATGTTTTCTACTTTCTTAAGGTGTGAGGACTGATGTGGACAGAGGATAGATATTTAAGTGTCTGTCGAACTTAAATATCCTGGTAATTCAAACCATTCATGGTTCTCAGAGCATTTGGAAGTGACACACGTGTTTAACAATAGTCATGCTGATGAAGCACATATTCATCCTTTGTGGATCGTTTGTTGCCAAAAAATTCAATCTGAGTCTAATTTCACAGAAGTGCAGGATTCCATTCAAAGTGTCAGTAGCATTTAGCAAACTGTTTGGGATCGTAGGACAGACAGGGCTTTTGTCCGGCATCACCTACAAACTATTTGGCATGTAAATGGCATCTAATGGTTTTCACTGATATATAAAAGCTTTTGTCCTTGAAGCAGGAGGAAACATGAAGTGATGAGTTATCTATTCAGCGTCCTTCAGAAAGCTTCATGGTTCATGCTTTATAATTACTCCTTGTTTTAAGTGTCAACATCATCCTTGCCTTTTTATCGTTCCCTTAATTGTTATCCAAATTACTTACCGGCTTACCAGGGTCATGAAAAAGCACCACTTGTTAAACACAACAGAAACCAGGATAAATGTTGATTAAGATGAAGAGTATATAAAGCACACCTTGAAAATGTATACCATATCATAGTATGGTCAAAACCTCAGTCAGTAGTGCTTGCTGTTTTCCCTAAACACCTGAATACTGTCTGCTAACCACCACGCATAAGACCCGTACTATGAAGCAAGACCAGTGGTTTATTGAGTTAACTTCAGGTTAGATTCAAGATTTTCAGTATCATAAAGCTGATTCACTTCTTACCTGGGTCTGTCACCATGGTAATTTATGCAATGTATCACCAAATTACAGCTCGAGATCATGAAACCACTGCTTCTCAACCAATAAATGATCCCAAAAAAAGGAAAAGGACGGCAGTGTATGAGCACTGTCTCCATTTTTTCTCCTCATGTTGCAGTCATATCTTCCTTTCACCAGCAAATATTTGTACGAGAGCTTGCAGCAGAATTGCAACAGATACACCAAAAACAGATACTGATTTTTCTGAAGTTTTTTTTTTTTTCTGTTCAAATCTGAAGCTAAGAACTTGGTTAATTGCATTTTCTAATTAAAATGTAATCCTCTGAAAATCGATTCCTCAATTCTCAGCCAAAGTTGTTTGCCGCATGTTTTTCTCTTCTCTCTTTCCCCCCATCTTCCTGTCCATGTACTGTTGAATAAAGATCATTAGACTGACAAAAATCTCTACAAATTATTTTCAGTGCAGTGGGGAAATCTGACTTTTACACAAGCGGTAGCCAGAGGCTTGGCAAAGTTCATATATTGATAAAGGAGAATATTCTGTTTCTGTAACCTAGTACCTGAAGAACATCCTTTCTTGACAACTCTCACTCTACTTGCCATGTGAAAGTAAAGTAATCATCCTGTGGTGAGAGAATGCTCATCAATCAATCAACCAATCAATCAAATTTTATTTGTATAGCACATTTCAGCAGCAAGGCATTTCAAAGTCCTTTACATCATAAAAAGCACAAAAACACAAAGTCATGCAACATAGAATCAACAATCAAAACATTACATTAAGTCTAGTGCCATCGTTAAATTCGTAATTATGTTTCAAATGTAACTGTAAACAGGTGGGTTTTTAGTTAAGATTTAAAGGAAGTCAGTGTTTCAGCTATTTTATAGTTTTCTGGAAGTTTGTTTTGTGGTGCATAGAAGCTGAATGCTGCTTCTCCTTGTTTAATTCTGGTTCTGGGGATGCAGAGCAGACCAGAACCAGAAGACCTGAGGGGTCTAGAAGGTTGGTACAACAACAGCAGATCTTTAATGTATTGTGATGCTAAGCCGTTCAGTGACTTATAAACTAACAACAGTATTTTAAAGTCTATTCTTTGAGCTACAGGGAGCCAGTGTAGGGACTGTAGAACTGCTGTTATGTCCTCTATCTTCCTGGTTTTGGTGAGAATGCAAGCAGCAGCATTCTGGATCAGCTGAAGCTGTTTGATTGATTTGTTGGACAGACTTGTGAAGACGCTATTGCAGTAATCACTGCGACTAAAGATAAACGCATCAAAGTAGACAGGCTATTTGTATATCATTGCATAGGAATAATATTGTTAAGTCAGGCTGAGCAGCAGTCTGTGTAAAAGATGTAGCATTGGAACATGTTTGGTATACATGATGCGTGAGAGACAGGGTGTTTTTCTGACATTTAAAAAAAAAATCCATAGCAGCCTTACTTATCAAGTGATCACATTATGCATGCTACCAAGTTAAATGTGTTATGCATTATTTGCCTGAGGCGAAATATCCTCCTGCTACATTGAAATGCAGAACAGATATGTGTTACTGCGGTGTAAGATAACACACACTCTTGGCATAAGTTGGCTACTATCTTGAAAAGTCATAAAAAATTTATATTTGAACACTTTTTCCCTTTGACAAGCTTTATTAATGCCTCCTCCTGTTTTACATACATTTCCATATATTCCTTTTCATTTACCCTTAAGTGACTAACAAAACTAAATAAAATGTTTTGTGGTACTAAAATTAATAGTGTAAGGGAGGTTAGGATCTTTTGAAATAACCCATTGTTGTATTGGGCCATGTTTTTTTGTCTCTCACTGCTTACACGTCTCTTTTGTCTTTGTTTCCTGTTAGAACTGTATTGTCTTCTTTTTTACAGTTTCTTTTTCCCTATGCTAGGTTTAGCTCTTGCATACTTGATCAATACTCCTTGGTGTTAACTGTTTTGTTAGTTATTAAAAATGTGCTTTGTTTTGTTTCCTCTCTTTTGTGCATTTGGGTTCTCTCCATCGTTATGATGCACAGCAATGTGATATATTTTTACACTCTGCTTTCAGTAATTAGAGATACAACAGCCAACTTTACAACAGTGAGGAGTTCAGGCCCAATCAGAAGCAAAACATCTGTTTAATGGATGTCGTACACGAATGTCTAAGTGCAAAGTAACTGTGATTTTGGTGTGTTAAGTTGTTAGAGGAGGTGTCCTCAAAGAAAATAATTTTTAAGAGATTTCAAAGGCACAGCCTGCTCTGATAACCTTTGACAGCTTTTTCCATCATAAAACTATGAATAGGAACAGTCATCTTTCAGACTACTTTTATGTAGGAACGGATTCTAGAACCAAAATTATTTAAAAAAATGTTGCTTACACAAGATTTCATTATTTGTTTTGCCAAAAATGGAAGAGCTGGCAGTGTTGAAAACAGTGTTCTTCTCTCTCTATTTTTTTTAAACAGCATTTTTGAAAATATGAATACATTTATCACAGTGCTGTTTGCACCAAAGCCCATCTTTGATGCTGCTAAGCAAATTTCTAATTTTATGCCACCCTGTGTCTTAATAGATGACTCAATTATTAACATAATTGTTTGGGAAGGGCCCCTATTCCTTAAAGGGATCCACGATTAGTTGTACATGTTGACCTGAAAATATTGTAATTTTCCAATTAACTAAAACAATTGCTATTTGTGATACATAAATACTCATAATTACTTCTAAAATGTTATATCTTTATATTTTTCACCCATGGAGATTGCCATTTTTGTCATCTGCACAATACAATTCTGGTTTAATGACGTCCATGTGACAATATTTTTGATTTATGAAACCAAACAGCCTAAGAATTTGTCATTATTTTTACTGTATTGTTTTTACATCTAATATAAGGTTATTAGTTGTGCCCTCTTCAAATCTGGGCTTTTGTGGAAAGCATACCTGCAGTTTTTTGCTGCATGTTTGAGTGGCCCAGCCAAAGATTAGAATGAGGGCAAGATGGCCTTCACAACTCAAAGACTTGCTCTTATGCTCTTATCCAAAGATAAATCATAATATACTAAAAATGCAACAAATTAGACTGCAGTCATAAGAAGGATCTGACTTTCAGCAGATATTCAAACCTGTTGAATTTAAGACTCAAAGACATGCCATTAATTTTTTTTTTCCAAAACTGTGCTTCATTTCTCTTATTAAATTAAATTAAATTCTCTTCCCCATCAGAAATAAATATATTGGTGAATGAAAATATTTAAGTGCATAAAAGTTTAACTTTTCTTAATGGTGAATTTTTTGGCACAACCAAACTGTACATTTAGGTACTGCAGGTTACAGTTTTATTTTACTTCTTATTGTTTTGCTACACTCCTTCCTGAGGTTTGAAACTCGGCAAATGATAAAGAGTTGAAAAGTTTGCGGCACCACCACTGGTATTAGAACTGAGACAAGACAACAAATTGTCTCTATGAATAAAACGCATCCTTGCAAAAAGGATTATAAAAGCGTTGAGTGAAATGTAGTGAAATCATTAACGGAGCCCATTTTGAAATAATATCTTAATAGTTGAATAATGACTGTTGGGTAATTTTAATATCATAAATTGATATCAGATGTAAATGATCCTTTTGAAAAGTTATCTATAGCTCTTTCCTAACTCTGCAAGCTACAATTCAAATCATCATGATTTACTCAAGGCCTATCATATGTTGCTAGAAACATAAATGTACCAGGAAATAATCAGACCATGTGGTTTTACATGATTTTTCTCAGAAGGAGGCATTCTTCTCCTGCTTCTCTCATTCAGCTGTTGTTCTTTGAAAAACCACCACCAGTGTTGGAGGCTGCCTCATCACTCGTTCATAGGCCACACACTTGTATTATGGTGTTAATTAATGTTAAGAGCTGAGCTCAAGTGTGTAAAAATGTATGACAATTAAATATTGACATCATAACAAACCCCTATCTTTACTACCTATTGCAATAAATGTACACTCTGGTGCTGTAGTCAGAGTTTCCAATGTTACATTTCTTATTGGTGCATTTCTTTGCTCTTCTTTGCCTCACAATTCAATGAATCACATGTGAATGGTGTGAAAAATTCAGTTGTGCAATGCTACAGCAGTCAGCGGTGATCCAAAATGTCAGGTTGAGCTAAGCAGTGAATTCAGATGCAGCCCAAGGTTTGAATGTTAAATAAGCAGTGTGTGAGCAACAAAGGAAGAATATTTCATTGTTTTGTCTCTGTTTCCCTCGAGTGTCTTGATGCTGAAAGGATGGAAACAATAATAAAAGGAGGAGCGTTCACAGATCTTCTGTTTGTTTTATCATTTACAAAACACAACAAATATGATGTACGGATTTGAACCTGTTGAATTTAAGACTCCGTGATCAAATCACTGCAAATCCCTGCAGCACAACTAACAAAACAAAACTGTCTCCCTGGTAATAAGCTAGAACATAAGCTGTTGTATAACAGGAATTCAACATATCTTTTCCCTTTCTATGGTTTGCCACTGTAATCTTCTCAGCAGTTTTTTAACTGTTCCACTCTTAAATCTTTACAAGTTGTAAACTCCATGCAGAAAGACCTCAGTCTGGGATTTGAACCCACAATCTCATTGAAGCAAGGCATCACTCCTACCATTTGCACCACTGTGCAGCCCAAACACAATCTGTAACTTAAAATTTCCAAAGCATATTTGGAATTTGATGGAACAAAAATGCCAAAATGTTCAGAGTCTGTAAACTAAAGGTACAGTTCAATTTAGTTTGAATACTTTCTCAAATGTTTGGTAGTGAAACAAATATGGAAAAAATGTGACATTAAAATAACATCAATTGCATTAAAACACCACATTTTTCCATTCTCAAAAATAATATAATAATTGTAGAGGCAAATTAACAATGTGGTCTCATCGTGTAATTACTTACATTATTACCACATAAATACCAGGTAATATGTTTTGATGTTACAGTCAAAATTTTGTTTATGTAGTATAAAATGTAGCGTATTTCCATTTGCTTCCCAAAACTATCATGTATTCTGGTAATAACAGCAGTGATGTTGTGATAATACTAGAGTAATTATTTGATTGTAAAAAAAAATTGTATAAGTTTGTACAGTTGTTAAAGTTATCATATAATTAGCTGGTACTTACTCCTTACAGTAATATTGTAGTATTTATTTGGGTGTGTAATAAAAAAAAGTGATATCTTGTAATTACATCAAAGGAAAACTAAATTTCGTATTAAGTAGTATATAGAAAACAGACACCTTGAAATTGTAAAGTTTCACAGTTTTGTACATATTCATTTTTGAGTTTGTTCAGACTTTCTTCCTGTTTAATACTCCTCTCAGTTTGAATAGTGCAGTGTAATTTACAGTGTTCAGTGTGATGTACGCTACTGATGACTAGACATTATTGTATTTTTTTAATATTTAATGATCATTTGGCCATCTGGCCGTCATTCAAGCATTGAACAGATACTTAAAGCAAATCAATTCATGGATGTGCCATAAGTTTCTTCATCTGAATAGAAACCCAGTTTAGGTCCTTTATTTTTGTCAGGACACAGCTTCAGAAACTACTGATCAGGCTTGAAATCTGAGGGTAGTGATGGATTCAGACCTGAATCTTTGCAGTCTGTGTTCTGTAACCAGAAGAATATTTCTTGGCTTAAAGGACGAATTTCCCACTAGTATGTAGAGAAACTCATTTGTGCCTTTATCCGCATTGTTTTCACAGGTTTGCTTAAAAAGTCAGCCAGACAGCTGCAGTTGTTCCACAACGGTGTTGCTCGCCTCCTCACTTAAACAAGGAAGATAGAGCACATCACAAAGTCCTTAAACTGGCTCCCTGCAGCTCAGAGAACAGACTTTAAAAAAAACTGTCATTAGTTTAAATCACTGAATGGCTTAGAACCAAAATACGTAAAACATTTGTTGTTCTGTCTACCTCCCAGACCACTCAACTCTGAAATAAACTTCCAGAAAACTACCATCATGATAAAACACTCAGCTCCTTTAAATCAAGAATAAAAAAAACATTTGTTTAAGGTTTGATTAATAATACCTGGAACATCATTAGCTGTAGGCTATATTCTAATGTTTGAACAATTTTCTTTATTTTTCCACTGCAATGTAATGTTTCTTGCTTGCTTGTTGTTTTATGTTTTCATCATGTAAAACACATTGACCTGCCATACAAATAAGTTCATCTAGCCTGGGAACTAAATGTAATGCCTAATATGTTCCCCCAAATGTTTAGATAATTATGTGCCAAATTAATCAGAATGTAGGTCATGCTATCTGTTTCACTTCCCAAGGTGAGTGAATGTTTGCAGTGTTGGCAAACATTCACTCAATTGCCTGCATTGTAGTGCAGGCAATTGGATAACTGCAATTTTTTAAATAGTATTGTTGTGGATTTGTGGTATACCTGGCATGTGAGACCTGCAAGGTGTGGATTTTTCAACATCCAAAAGATTTAGTAGATGATCAAATTATTCATGCTAGAGTATTAAATGAGTAGGAAAAGGATGCTGGTTGGTTATGTACCCAAGACATTAAAATGCAGAACAAATGCATGTTACTGTGACATTTAAATTAATTTACGTCTGTAGGAGTTATTTCTCCATTTTTAGTTAAACCTTAGAATTTAGATTATTTAGTTTATTTTTATTTTTTGCGTATTGTCTAGTTGATTTACAATTAGAATTGTTGTCTTTGTTATTTTAAATATGTTCTTTGGTTAGTAATTCACTTAATTAGTTAATTAATTTCAGTTGGGATGTAGGTGTTTCACAATATAAATAGGTGGGTCTTAGGTAGCTGATTATGCACGTGGGTGGTCATATGGTTTTTTACCAGTCACCTGTCATCGTCAGTCATCAGTCTAGTCAGTCAATCAGTTTATAATTTGTTTGTCTGACCTGAGGAATAAACTAAACAAAGGAACTGCATTTTGACCCTTTTACCTTTCTTTGTTTTTTGGACTGCATAAACCAGAATCCACAGTGCATCAAGTGACTATTTGAGTTCGAATCACCTTTTGCTTTGATCACCGTTAAGTGTTAAGTTTTTTGATTTTGAGTTAGACCTCTTTGGACAAATAGTCACTACAACGTCTAAGCCTAAAATGCTGCTATACCAAGAGTCTAAAAGAGGCAGGGGCCTTTCTATTGCAAGATGTCTGTATTATAGACTTATAAAACATAGTTTATACAGATGAAACCAAGCGTGATAGCAAACTGAATTGTTTCACAAGAAAGAGTGGAGCATTTTAGCATCCTGAAATCTTACCCCTCGAAGCCTCTAGACACATCTAATATATTCCTTTACTGATTTCATGCAAGAGAAAATGGAACATAACAGCTAGGTGTCAGTAAATAAACTGATTATCAGAAAATAAGAGGTTTGATCAACTATGTATTGGGAACTTTTGGGCTGGAATCAGAACAAACCATCTGAGTCCACTAAACCATTTTGCTTCCAAGCTGGGAATTTGTGAGCACAACAAAAATATTTAGTAAGATTTTGCTGTGGGTTGATATAATAACGGATAAAGGATGAAAGCAAAAATCAGCAAGTGGGTTTGAAACATTTTTAACTCCATTTCAAATGTTTAAAGTGATTTCTAAATGGATTAAATCAGTATGCAAGCTGAAAGGTACCATCTCCTCTGCATGCCTACTTGCTCTACATAGTGATTATATAATGAGCAAAACCAGCTGATCAAAACTAACCAACACTCCTTCCCTAATGAGCTTCCAACTCATAGTCATTGTCAAAATTATATTGTCAGATCATTAAGCTGGAAAGACTTGAGATTCTTTCTCAGGTTTGGATTTCCATGATGGCAGCACGTTTAATTTATTCCTCTGAGCCACAGCAGTTTAGAATGATGGATATTCAGATTTGGCTGACTGTGGCTCTTTATCCCTTGTCGTTGGCATTTGTCTGCATTGTATGCATCGCTGCCGCTCTTCTTTTCCAGGAACCTGCTGGGGCTAGTAGGCTCAGCTAAACAAGCAAATGGAGTCTATTTTTGCCAGCACCATGTGCAGCCGGCAATATGCAACACACTTCTGCAAAGGATGTCTTTTCGAATGAGGGTTTTGCAGGATGCCAAGACACCAGTTTATTTATTTTTTTCAAGTAAAGAGTGAGGAATCAATGTGCACTGAAGGTATGAATTCTAATAAGAAAAAACTGCGAATAAAGCTGTGCATTATTAAGCCTTCCTTTACTTCAACTCTGAATAAAGAACTGTAGATTTTTTTGTTCCCAACTGTGGAACTGCAATTAGTATTAGCTCAGTAAAAAAATAAAATGGCAAGCAAGTTGGATTTCATTTTTGCAACAAAATGATTCTTTGCAATTCTGCTGGTTTTTGGTGCAACTTCGGTGCATCGTGCTCCCTGTTGTCTCCTTCTCTTCCACCGTCTGAGCCAGGTTTATTTTAGGTGTTGTCGCTTTGAGATTAATGAAATCAACCAAACATCACAACTGCAGGCCATGCCTTTCAGAGGATGCTAGCATTATGAGTAATTAATCTGAAAGTGCTATGATTAATCCTGCTACTTTACCCCCTGGGGCGAGACAGGATGTCTGCAGAAAAAATCCCCTCACCAATCCTCCTGAGAAAAAACATGCACATTTAGCTTTCTTAAATCCTTAAAACGCCGTGCACGTCCTTTCATATCATGTCATTTGCAAGTTTACGGGATACCTCCTGGCTTCTTCTTTTACTACAATATTCAAAGCTCTCCTCATAATATATATATTATAACATACAAGGAAAAGAGAGTGACTTAGTGAATCCAAGTGAAAAAGATTTGGTTGTAATGTAAAAAATGTATGTAAAAAAAGTATCTGGACAGTGCTGCAGAAATGGAAAATCTAGGGCAGTTACAATCCCATCCAAAAACGTTTTCCCCATCAAATATATATCTTTGGTTTTGCTTTTTGTCACACTTAAAAGTGTCAAACCATTAAAAAAATGGTCCAACAAACATATTCTGAGTAAATACAAAATGCAGCTTTCAAATGTTGATTTCATGTATTAATTGAATCAACTGTCTAAACCAACCTGGCCCTATGTGAAAATAAAAATACAGTAATTACCCCTTTAGCCACATTAGCCACACTCAGACTAATAAAAATGAATATTGACTCAATATTCTATTAAATGTAGCCGATCAGAAAAGATGATATAGGCTGACTCATCTGCAAAAGCAGTTCAGTTCAATTTAGTTTATTTCTATAGCACCAATTTGAAGCAAATATTTCTGCAAGGCACTTTACAAAAATATAATTTCAATTTAATCACATACATTACAATTAATCCTAGTTATCAAACAGGACAGTATGATCAATTAATTCTTCAAAGTATTTTAAGAAGTTTACCCAGCACTTCACTTGTCTTCACAGCAAAAAAGCCTCAATACCAAGCATGCATGTAGCGACAGTGGAGAGGAAAAGCGTCCATTTAACAGGAAGAAGCCTCCAGCAAACCCTGGTTCAGTAGAAGCGGCCATCTGCCAACGCTGATTGGGGCTTTGAGAAGACAGACCAGATCTAAGGAAAACATTAAAAGTAAAAGATTATTCTTTGGTGTAGAATCAATTTAAGAACAGATAAACTCAGTGGCATTTATAAGTTTAAAAGTGCATTTTTAAAGCTTTACCACTCCAACGTAGCACAGTAAGAATTGTTATTCTCAAAAGCAAAAAACATGAAAAGGGAGTGTCTAGTCTACTAAAATAAACTACAACTTGAATTGAATTATAGAAAAAAACATCATATCAACAGTGAAATATTGTTTGTTTGCCATATATTGTTGCCATATAGGTTTGCATTTTAAAAGTTACCCATACAGCTGATCCATATCGTACCATTCCTGGGCCCGCTCAGCTGTAGGTCTGTAAATTAAATTTACAATTGAATTTTGCTCTTCAATTGAAAATTCCATAGGATAATTAGGAGCTGGAAATGAGGTCAGAAAACAGTGAGATTTGCTAGTTATTGTGATCCTAACTACTATTAGTTATACTAATGTATTTTTTTCCCATTTATTTTGAGAGACAAGAGTAAGTTCACAAATAACTAACATTGGATTAAAGCTGTACAAAACTCAAAAAGTGCTATTAAAAAGTTTCTATCAGTCACCTCCACTTCATTCTATGTTCAACATGCTGGTTGCCATGTTGAATAAAAAAAAACCTGTGGCGCCTCAGTAAGCACCAACTTTCCCAGCCGTAATCCGGACTTTATCAGGTGTTCTTGTTGAATCTTCAACTCTGAACGTGGAAAATCCACCTTTAAGAACAAAGAGGGTGCATTAAAACACAAGTGCTTTTGGGGTTTGCTGCAACTCAATGATCTGAAGCACACCAGCAACTCAACCCCTGGATGAATCATAAATAAAGCAAAAGATAAAGATTCTGGAGAGACCGAGTCATGGTCCAGGCTTAAATCAGACTTTGATGCTGGGTTGAAAAACCCTCAAATGTGACTCAATTAGAACAATTCTGCAAAGAAGAGCCAGGTTGGTTAAGATAAAATTTTCTCTTATTAAATTAAATCATAATCAGCAATTTGTATTTTCTTAAGTTGTCTTTGATGTTAAAATTTGTTTGATTTTTCTCAAAAATTTAAATGTGATTATTTTTTTTACATTTGGACAACTTCAACAGAATTTCATTTTAAGTAAATGAATCAAATATGTATTCAAATACTGCATATCCGTACATCTCGTGTGGTCTGTCCGAAGTTCTACATGGGATGCTCAGCCTATCAAATAACCAAGGACAGCACAAGGACAGCTAGTGAGTCTCAGGCTTCTCCATCTCCCCAGACTTTCTTCATGTTGAGCAACCCTCGAGCCCATAAATTGATTAAGGACAGCTTTTCACTGCTGACAGCTCCCACCAAGATATCATCACTGCCTAGAAAGATGATCGCATGCTGGACAGCCTGACAGTCCAAGTCGCACATTATAAATTACCCCACTCTGTCCTGTTGTACTCAGACCTCACTATAATTGGAAATTACATGCTGTTTTTATACTTGTGTGTTTTCATAGTGTGAAAGACTAACAACATTAGTGTTTTATTCATAGCTATTAGTGTAGTTCATCCACTAAGTAAAAAATAACAGTAATAAAAAGTAAAAAAAGACAAAATCCAAAACACATGTACAGTATATAACTAAAGATTTTAAAAACATAATAAAATCTCACGAAAAAAAATGAAAACATGACAACCTTTATCTCAACTCTCAAGCTAAAAACATGCACATATTTTCAAAGTAAAATTAACATGAATATATTTATTGTGGTATAAAAGAATTGATTAGATTCTACACCTAATGGCATTTCTGCTGTAGATAGATGGACAGCGTATCTTCAGATTTCTTCAACAAAGTTGAAGCATAGACACAGAGGGATCTTTGCATGCTCTTTTTATGCTCTCTTCTCCTCAGCTCCCTAATGAGGCAAATTTAGGAGTTTTTATGGAAGAAATTTGATTTTATGTGTAGTTTTGACAACAGAAATGTTCTTGGATAGTTCTAGATGCTTTGATCAGCTTAAATGAAGTGAAGTTTTATTTTACTAAACATTTTTCTATTATAATTATTATATAAGAGTTGTTGGGCTGTCATTAAGTTTACCACCATTGATTTCATTAGGAAAAATTGTTCCAAGATTAGAGGTTTCTTGTCCCCTAAATAAAGGCACTCAAATTAAAGTTTGTATTTTTCTAAATTGTTCAACATGAAATAATAGTGCTGCAGTAAAAAAATTATTTATTTGAAGGTTTTTATGTATCTTAACCAATGATGTATGTGGAAGTAGATTTCATGCTTATGATACATTTTAAGCTAATAAATATTAGATTAAATACTCCAAACATAAAATTGAACAGAAAAAATAAAATTGTAACATAATGTAGTTAATACTGTAGTGTGGCATATTACTCTTCTACAAGATAAAACAAAGTTGAACAACAGATGCCACACACATTAAATAAATATTATATATTCCCTAAGAAATTTAAGAATAATAACATGACAAATATACATGTAAAAAAATAGAATGAGCTCCTAAATATATTTAAAAAAAAACTGCTGACTTTAACAGTGGCCAGAAAACAGTAATACCATGTCACACTACAGTATTAAAAAGAATATTACAAAAAAATTTTCATGTTTAAGAATGGAAAAAAAATAATAATTTACAAAAACAACTTATGAACTTTTGCTGACATTTTTATTTTGTGTTTACAAATTTCTTTCACTGTTTTGTGTTTGTTTTTGCACCCACCAGATCAATTCAATTACTCTTTTCCTTTCCTTTTTCAAATTGTATCCTTATTCCGTAACTTTTGTTGTGACAATCAGAAAATGCTCATAACGATGCATATGTAAACATAGTTCTATAAAACTATCCAATTACTTTACATCCATATGTAAAGTAATTGGAGTTTCCTTGTCTGTGTGCGAGGGATCATTCCGCTGTTTATAACTCTGTAAATTTCCTCATCTTATTATATAAAATTCATATGTACTGACATGGACCTCCACATCGTGATATCACAACCTCCAAACTCCACTGTTGCTTTGATATTTATGGGTTGCTTTGTTCATTGGCTTGTCCAGTTGTAAATTGTAACCAAGTTTAAGCCTCTTTTTCTTCCTGCAGTGGAATCCTGTGAGTAGACAGAGAAAATTGCATTACTTGATGTTTTGATGGTCAAATGGTGGTTTGATGGATTTGCTAAAGTCTTTCTGAGACTGTAAATGATCCAACTCTTCTGGTTATTTTTTCCACCAACATATTGTGGGGTATAGCTTTTCATGGCTGGTTTACAGTGAAATAATGTTTTCTTTGACAGATTATGGCCCCAGTGATGCTTTCTGAAATTTTCAGAAGTAGAGATAAATCTGTGACCACTGCCATCATTTTCTTCCTCAGGTGAAAGGTTGTGAATGTCTTGGGAGAGCTCTGTACTGATAGCTATCACAAGATGCTTCTTGTGTGACAACTTGGGAATGAGAAACCGTTATACTAGCCATAATTTTCATTAAATCAGCTTAATTTGAAGGGTTTGTGCTTCAAATATTGACAGATTCAACTTGGTTTCTCTGCCTTTTTATACCTTCATATGTTCAATAATTTATTGTCTTTGCAATTCTAATTTAATACGCACAACCTAATTTATGAGATAGCTTTTGATGGTGTCTTTGTGCATGTGGATTTCTTGGGTTGTTACCAATTATTGGAGCCATATTACAACAACCTATAATTTACTTGCATCAGACTATTTGTAGATTATAGAAAATCGCTTGAAATCAGTAGTTATCAAAGCAGGCATAAATGTCCCAATTGATGCATGATTGCTACAAAAAAATGACCAAACCGCAAAGATGCAAAATAGCAAAAAAGGGAAAATGACCTGGCACACAAGTCCATAATGTTTCCTTTTATTGTGCACTGCAAATCCTGAGCAGATCTGTTATAAGGAGATTGAAATGTGCATCTTTGCAGGTATTGCCGATGAGGTGTCTGTATGTTGTGTCACCAAATAGACATTTGCCATAAACTAATCTTTATGTTATAGCCAGGCAGTGTCTGTTTGGGAGAGCTGACATGCATTACGATTTACTGAGAAGTACAAAGAGAAGGAAACACATAAAGGATTTAAATCTCCTTCTGACTCAGATGGGAAAACGAAAGCAGATCCACAGCCTCTATCGGTTTATTTATGTCCACAATACCCGCGGATGAATGTCTGAACGCCGTTCAGCCACTTGTGATTTCACAGCGTCGTGCGCGTATCTCTCCTCAGTTCCTTTACTTCAATCAGCCTCGCTCCACCACACGCAGCACTCCCTCCCTCTCTTGAGTAATGGCCTGTGTCGGCTTCTTGTCACCATGAGAGGTGGTGCTGCATGGCTCGCCTCTGTCCTCCTGTTTCCATGTGTGTCCTTTCAACCGGCCAGGCAATCCTGGCTGATATCTCTATCGACCGTGATTCACTTGATATAGCTGCAGCCTCCCTCTTCCGATGCCTTCCTCCCCTTGTGTTTTTCCTCTCCTCCCTTTACTCCTGTCCCTGCCTTCTTCTCATAACATCTCCATCGTGCCAGAACGGCACATTTTTTCCTGTGAGCAGCTCAGACATGGCCGGAGAGCCCCTGACCCCACGGATCAGTCGTGGCTGTGAATGAGTTCAGCATGGTTAAGCAGCATGAGAGCTTCTGAGCAAACAAGAGAGGTGACTGGTATACAGATGTAGGAGGAGAGATTGTGAGCAAATAGATTGGGAGCGTGGCGATGCTCTCCTGCGAAGAGACAGGTCTTGGTTTGAATTTTGATGCAGCTCTTCTTGATTTGTTCTAGACAGATTACACCGCCCAACCTCTAACTTCCTCCGTCCTGCTTTGTTTTCGGCATGCGTTCGCGTTCCCCTCTCCTCTCAACCTGTTGTACCGTTGGGGTCTTTATGCTGCTTGTATCCCCCTGTGTTCCCTGTGTAACAGCTCTGACAGCTCACCTAAATCAAGCTCCTCCTCTGCAGTATGATTCCTACGTGTTACTGCCAGGACCTGCAAGCCAGCGCGCTGCGAATTCTCTAGCATGTATTTATTCACACAACCCATTTACTTGCCTCACTATTTCCCGGAGTGTTTGCCTGTTCTCTTTTTCGCCGTCTCTTCCTGAGTCGCCCTCCCTTTCTCCCTCCCTCCCTTCCTCTCTGCCGCTATCCCTCACCCACCCACCCTCACCCTCTTTGCTCATTTGCTCACAGACTCTTCCTCAGACGCACACACACACACAAACATACACAGAGGCACATGCTGTGCCTCGCTGGATCAGAGCACCCTGACTACAGTATGCCTTCAGAAGAGCTCCTTTAGCTCGCCTCCAGTTCAAGGCGAGGATGTCGTCCTCACCGGGAATCTGAGCTGTCCTGGAATCTCAGTCATTCTTGGGATTTATCACAGTCTTTAATTTTAATTAGCATCAACCTTTCTGCAGCAAGTCGAGCATCACCTGCCCTCCTCCGGAGACCAAACGCCGCCACTTAAATGTCCTCCATCAGAAGCTAGTGGATCTGGACAAGGTAACCGGAGACGATAAAGGGAAGAAACGAAGGAGGGGGGGAAAGGAGCAGCAGCGGCAGCGAGGGGAATGCAGCAGTAGTTGTTGCTGCATGAGTCTGAGCAGGTGGAGCGTGAGAGATGGAGCCTACGTCCGTCTGAAGCAGAGGCTGCTGTAGCTGCATTCTGATGGATCTCTGAGCACGCCAGAGGTTGCGGTTCGCCAGATCTGCGGCGCCACTGAGAGGACTGGGGGGAAGAGGAGCTGCTGACAAATTATTTATTTATTTTCTGGATTTTCTTCTTTACTGCGCTGCTGCAGATACTGCTCCCTGGCTTTGTAACCCCCCCTCCTCCTCTTCTTCGTCCTCCTCCCTGTCTCTATTCTTTTTTCTTTTTTTTTCATTGCCTGGTTAAAGGGAACAAAAGCTCTGGCTCCAGCGTCATCCTCCGTAGCTGCACCCCTCGTATTTTTATCTGCTCGAGATTTGTTTATTTATTTATTTCTTTAATGAAATGATTCATTTTCCCACGGAAACGTGTTTCATCTTTTACTGCGGTGGAGGGGCTCTCTTCTTCTTAGTGGGCAGGCTCAGCTGCCCTCAAGCTCTACCTGTGGGCGATGGAGGCTCTTATCAGAATTCTTATCACATGAGTCTCTGCCCGGCCAGTTTTCATGCCTAAATATAATGACTGGACAACATGGCTGTTGGATTGAACCCCAAGCTTTGTTTGGATCTGCATCTTCCTTGCATACTGGAGCTCAGTTTTAGAAGAATGTTCTCGAGGAAGCTTTTCAGATAGATTTATTAATTTTGTGGGGGGGTTTCCTGTTTTAGTAAACACCTTTGCGTGTGGCTCTGGGTTTGGATTGCTTCTTTTGAATTCTTGTTTTTTTTTTTTTTTGGTGCAAATCTAAAGGATATTTTTTCTGCCAGAGTCCAGGCCAGAACTAAGTGACTAATCCAGCAAGGGATCCTAAAAAGAAATGGATCCAGCCTCTCAGTGAGATGCCCTGCTGTCTTCAGGCTGAACGATCAGAGGCCAGAACCCGGCCCCGTTGTCTCTCCTGGGCCTTCGTGGAATTAGCACACATGGGTAGACTTTTTGCGGCCACCCCCGTGCTCGGACATAGGAGCAGCTGGTCCCAGTTCAGCCTCAGCATGGGTCTGAGTTATTGTTCGAGGCAAATACTCTGGTTCACCTTGATTACTTTGCTCCCAATCCAGACCGGTACGGCGCGAGTTTCTTCGAGTTTGAGCACCACCCACCATGTCCACCACTTCCACAATAAACATGGTACCGTCCCCATTGCAATCAACAGGATGCCTTTTCTTACGAGAGCAGGGCATGGTAAGACATTTCCCCTCCAGCTTCCTGTTTCTTGTGTCCTTTGGATCTGACAGTGCAGATTGGTAGAAATGATAAGAATTAGTTATTTCATGCGTAGTGTATACTGATGGTAACATTGGTGGCTTTCTTGTGACGTACATTGAAAGGATGAGTGTTTCACCAACTGTGTATGTGCTGCAGCCTTTGTGCACCATGAAATATCTTATGTCTCTATTAGAATCAGTGGCGTTTGCTGTTTCACATGCTTACAGCATCAGAGTACAAACACACACCAGCAGGGGGATGAATCATCATTGCGAGGCTTTTATACTCCTTTCTCGGTGACATATCTGATTGTTTAAGCAGCATAAAGCACCAATCTATTAATTAGGATGTTTTGTGGCAGTTGTGTTCAGAATATTTCAATTAGTTTACAGCTGGATCTTAGACAGAATACATAATAACAAAACTATAATATTATATTAGAGCAATAAAAGATGCTTTTTATTACATAAATGTTATTGAAAGAGTCATTTGCACCATAAACTTTAAAGGATATTTCTTAAATATCTGGCTTTTCACATCCTACCACATCTAAGAACATTAGTGGAAAGTTAGGTGGAAGAAAAAAGTGTGGTAGAAAAGCAGGGTCAGGTAGTGGGGATATCTACTGCCTTGAGAAAATTTTGAAGCAAAGGCCATTCAAGAGTTAATGGCAGTGGTGTTCAGGATATTTCAGTTGGGTAGAATTACAAGCTTTAATAGCTTTTCGGCCCTCCATGCGCAGGACAAACGGACAGGACAACTGCTGCATGTCAATCCAGAACCGTTAGATTCTGGATTGACAGAACCAGGGTTCAGAAAAATCTGACCTTGACTAAGGGAAAAAGGAACCGTATTTTTGCTCAGTGGCCCAAACTCCTCCTTTCAGATGAACGTAAATTTTGCATTTCCCTTTGGAATAAAAGTCCCAGAGTATTGAGGAAGTTGCCTGAGGTCCAAAGTGAAGTTTCCACAGTCAGTGATGATTTGGACTCCCATGTCTTCTGATGGTGTTAACTTATTTTACGAACTCCAAAGTCAGTGCAGCATCTGCAAGAAACTTTTAAGGGACTTAATTTTCCAGATAGACTTGGCCGCTTCCAAAATTACCAGTACCTTGTTTAATGACCCTAGTATGTCTGTGGTGGACTGACCTGCACATCCACTTGGCCTAAGCTCAAAGAGAAGCTATACTGTCAAGAGGTAATGAGAGAAGAAAAGCCAACAATGCAGATGACTGCTGTTAAATCAACTTCGGCTTCTTTAAGCCCTCAGCAGAGTGACAGGCTGATTGCCTCCATGCAGTGCTGCATTGATGCAGTAATTCAGGCAAAAAGTGGCCACATTAAGTAGTGAGTGCATATACTATGCAGTGGCTGGACAAACCTTCCAACAGGCTTACATTTCTTTAATAAAAAAGCTTTTTAAATTAGAGCTTATGGTTATTCTAATTTTCTGATCTAAATGAATTTTAGGTTTTCATTATGTGTAAACCATGAGCATCAAAATCTGAGCAATAAATGTTTTTAATATATCACTGTGCATACTAACTCTGTGTTTCCCCTTTTGAAATGAATTATTGAAATACATTAACTGAGAGGTACCTGTGGTGTCATTGCTTTTATAGGCTTAATATCCTGGTGTTGGAACATTTAGTAAAACTTGAAATAATGCTCAATATTTGAGTCTTTTTTTTTTTTTTTACCAAACTTCATTTTGTATTTAATTTAAAAAAATTCATGCTACGATTGGTAGGGGAATGTGTAGTAGCAACCTATCCCGGAGAATCTACATCAAATTTGTTACGCTACTCAAAATGGCTCGATCAAAGCACTGACACAAGTCGTTTCTCTCTTTCGTATCTCAGTTTGAAAAATCAGTCCTAAGACTCACTTTTATGTTCTATAAAAAGAGACCCAATGGATTTGTGATGTAATTTTTTTTTTCCACCGCAGCAGTTTTGTCAGTTTCAAAAAGGGCCCAAAAACGAATGTGATGAATTACATCTACGTTGTTGCAGCCGTATCATTCTGGGCCAGACTTTTACAGGCACAGCAAAGCCTCTGATTAAACAAGACCATAAAATACTCTTCAAAGAACTCACTGATATATTTTCAATTACCTGTATTGCAGATTTTCTGCTGTGAATTATTATGAAGTATGTGCTTCAGAGCAAGAAATTCAATTTCCTTTGACATAAATGATACAGACAGCGCTTATGATTTACAAGGCATGTACACAAAGCTCTATTGCTCTGTGTGGAGTACATTTTCTGATTTTGTTCAACATTTGCTGGTGCTGTAATTACTATACTGAGTCAAATTGCAACATTTATAGAAGCATGATGGATTTAAAAAGCAAAATTATCTTTGAATTTAACAGTCTCACATGCTTTTTTGTACATCTTCTTTTAAGTCAGGAAGATGCATGCATTCATTTCATTAAGATGTTTTTTTGAGGTTATATTTATGAAATAAATCTACACTATGAATACATAAGCCCACACTTGCATCCCAACCTCAGTAAATTAAATAACTGCAAGCAAAATGGGCCTATGGATGTCATTAGATTCACCCTCAATACAAATACATTTTCAGTAACACAAAAATACAGCTCCGGAAAAAATTAAGAGTCCACTGCACTGAACTCAATTGAAAATCTCCTGGTTATTCCACCAAATATTGATTTCTGAATTCTTCCTGAGTTAAAACATTAGTATTGTTGTTTCTAAATGAATATGAGCTTGTTTTCTTTGCATTATTTGAGGTCTGAAAGCACTGTATCTTTTTTGTTATTTTGACCATTTCTCATTTTCTGCAAATAAATACTTAATTTTTGCTTGACATTTTGGAGACATGTTGTAAGTAGTTCATAGAATAGAAAAACAATGTTTATTTTACGCAAACATCTACCTATGAAGGGTAAAATCAGAGAAACCGATCATTTTAAACGATCAATTAATTTTTTCCAGAGGTGTATATATTCTGCCATTTCCAGTCAAGAGAGAAAGAGACACATTTGAAGCAAAGGCCGTTCAAGAGTTTGTGGCGTTGGTGTTCAGAATATTTCAACTGGGTAGAATCTACAGAGGAAATATGACACATTTGCTTCACGCTGCCACAGTCAACGACAGAGTTAAAGTCATATCCTTCTAGTTTGTACTCAGTTTCTTTGTCACATTTTAAACCACAAACTTTAATACTTCATTAGTTTTTATTGTGGGGCTGCACAGTGGAGCAGTTGGTAGAGCTGTTGCCTTGCAGCAAGAAGATTCTGGGTTAGATTCCCGGCCCGGGGTCTTTCTGCTCGGAGTTTGCATGTTCTCCCTGTACATGCATGGGTTCTCTCAAGATACTCCGGCTTCCTCCCGCAGCCCAAAAACATGACTGTCAGGTTAATTGGTCTCTCTAAATTCTCCCTAGGTGAGTGTGTGTGTGCATGGTTGTGTGTCCTGTCTGTTTCTGTGTTGCCCTGTGACAGACTGGCGACCTGTCCAGAGTGAACCCCGCCTCCCAACCGGAACGTTAGCTGGAGATGGGCACCAGCACCTCCTGACCCCACTGGGACAAGGGTGTATAGTTTTTATTGTGGTGGGTGTTTTAAACATTTTAAAAGTAAGAATCTTAAAAGTATGGCATATGCTTGTAGTCATCCCCCTTTACTCTCACACCTAATTCCACAAAAAGTCCATCTGTTTACAACTTTGCCTTCACAGCTGTTCTGTGAAGGCGTCAGAGGTTTGTTAGGTAATATTAGTGAACAAACCGCATCATGAAGATGAAGGAACACAACAAACAGCTCAGGAGAAAGTTCTAGATACGCTTATAGCCCAGTTGGCAATAAAAAAAATATCCCAAGCTTTGAACATGTCATGGAGCTCTGTTCAACATGTTATCTTAAAATAGAAACAGCGTGGTGCAACTAAGATTCACAGTTCAGGTGGGAACTACAGATCTCATCTATACGAAAAAAAAATAACACGAGAGAGAATCCGTTTTTGAAAAAAAATCACAAGAAGTCCCGTTTGTAGTTTGTCACAGTAAACGGGACTTCTCGTTTACTGTGTAAAAGAATGTGAACTGTTCAGATGAGGTCAAAACTGAACCTTTTTTGAAAATGAACACTACACATTGCCCTAAACAAAGCATCCCTAACATGAAACATGGTAATGATGATACTGGTCAGAGTTTATGGGAAGCTGAAATGAGCTAAGTAATAATAACATAGTAATAATTCTGGATGAAATTCTACTAAATAATTAAGACTAGGGTGGAGGTTTTCCTTCCAGCAGGACAATAGCCATAAAAGTACAGTTAGAGCTCCAGCTGTTTAGATGAAAGCATGTTCAGCTGTTAAATTAGTTCAGTAACTCCAGACCTAAAGTCATTAGTGGCAAGAACTGAATGTTGCTGTTCAGACACATTCCACTCAATCTTTCTAAGCCTAGACTCTTTTGTACCATGCAAGCTTTTCTTTCCACAAACATTGACTGCACTGTGTGTGTCTATCACATTGAACAATCAAATACATGGAAGTCTGTAGTTGTAGTGTGACAAATTTCTATATTTTTGCAAGGCCAGTTTGGTCTAAATTCAAGCAAATCCTACACCGGGAGAATTCTGGATGAATTGTATTTTAGATTCTAATTTTATCTAAAATGCAATACAATCAAACTGAGAGGATAAGGAAATGCCAAATGGTAAAAAGTTACCTTTCTGAAGAAATTACACTGAGTCAGTTGGCTCTGCAGCAAGCCTCAACAAGCATGAGGTGGTAGTTGAGAGGAAACAAGTGTGAATCTCAAAATGTCTAAAGATTTGTTTGATCAAAACACAACATTTTGATTTTTTTTTCCTGTTTCCTGATTTTCATACATAAACCAGTTAGTGTATTAGCTGGTAGCATTATTTTTATTCAGACGTCTCTGTTATGCATTTCTTTTGTTTCTATCCAAAGCAAACCTTTCTTTCCCTTTGTCATGCAAAGGGAAATACATCTCCGTCCATGTAGCAGTCTAATGCTGTGACTGCTTGATGCAGGCACTCGGTTTATTTGCATAGGCTGCAGCATGTATGAGCTGGTTGTTAGCACAGAAGTATAAATCAAGTTTCGGACTCCTGGAAATGGATGTGAGTCATTGTGATGCCCTCCGTCATAGATACACAACTGTATAAGTGTGTATGAGTGTTTCAAGGCTGGCCAAAGACTTCTGAGCGCCCCTGGGCAACTCTCTATTAATAGCTCACCTCCCCTGCTGCAGCGCCTCTCATTCCTCATCTAAAACAGAGGTTACTGCATGGATTGTTACATTATTCCAATATCAGGACTGCAGACAGTTCATCACAGATACATGAAAGAATAATGTCAACTATTCAGACACTTTTCACATAATTAAATGAAACTTCAACTGCTTTTCGCAAGTTCACATAAATGACTAAACTAATCAACAAACACACAAATTTATGTTAAGCTAAGAAACTAAAATAATTCTTGACAACTCTAATAAGGTGTTATATTTAGTGTACAACTAGAGAATTGCAGTCACAACTGATGCTAAAATATGGGAACTAGAATATGAAACACTATCAAATGTAAATGATCAAATCTAAAAAAAAAGTCACTGAAACTAAAATAAAATTGTAAATAACAGTAGGGTATCGTGGTTGAAATAGAAATATAATTGCATTAAACAAATAAGTAAAAGGAAGTGAAATAAAGTAGATAAAAACCAAGACATTACGACTAAAACTGATTAAAATCCAGGCTAAAAAGATTCATTTTTAAGGGAAGTTGTTGCAATAAATAAACGATTGACTGCAAAGATTTCTATATATTGTTCAGTAAATGCATCATATGTGTTTTCTTTGCTATACAGTTTTATGTTTTAATGTTTTTTTTAAACTATTTCATTCTTTACACTCAAAAGAAATCAAGTAACTAAAAAAAATACACCAAAAGCATTTTTTCATAATTGTCCCATTATAAAATTAATGTAATAATACATTAAATATGTGACAATTAACTGGCCAGAAATAGGATTGGTCACTTTTTGCTCCATTGTTTCAGATTGCTGATCAGCGGGCCAAATATGGAAAAATCTCAATAAAATTCCTCAATAAACAAATACATCAACACAAAGCCCTCCCAACTTTTCTGGTTCTGCTTTGAAATTTCCCTCTTAATCTCCCTATCAGCGTATAAGACATGCTTCAGTTGGTGTGAATAAGAATTTAGTGACAGAAACTTTTTTTGTCTTCCACTGTGTACATGATATGAAATTAAAATCTTGTAATTTGCATACAGATCAGACAATCAGATTTCTATTTAAAGCTTACAGTCTAAAATCCCACATCATATTTCAAATATTAGGTTTGCAGCTAATATTGACTTAAACAATTCATATTCCAGAATTAATCTGCCCATAATAAAGTAAACATCCATATCTGTACAAGTTAGAAAAGGCCTATCAGAGAAATCCTTCAGCGTGTCTGGTTTCATAAAGATAGTGATGCTTCCGCGCACATTTTACTCTGTGCTGCTGTTGCACCACAACGCTAAGGGAGAGTCAGCCACCACCACCACAGAACCAAAGAACTTGTATTCTCTCAACTGGATTATAAAAAAAGCTTGCACTGTAGCTGACCTCTCGTCACAAGCCCAACACACCAGCCCGATCAACACACTCATGAAAAATCTGCTGCACTTCATTCTCCAGGGCCTCGGTGTTAGTGTTAGAGTTGTCTGGCTGTGGCAAAGCAAAGAGCAACTAATGCCTCCAGAGAGACGTCTGAAAGGAGGGAGGAGGGGGCAGCATCTTTCGAAGGATGTATCCGTTGAGCCTGATTCAAAAATTGAATTTAACAGAGGACAGGTTGTCCTTAGATCAATGCATTAGTGCTGGAAAATGCTTATCTATGGGGCTCTCTGCAATAATGTGTGGAGCAATGTTTATTTTATCTGGAAAATTGGAGAACAAAGGGCCATGGGCATCATTGAGTCAGTTCAAGAGGGCTCAAATTCCCCCCTGGGTAACAAACTGCATTACCTCCTGAGTGATGGTGAGGCTGGCTTAAATACACATTTTCACTGACCTTCATAAAAACAAACAGCAAAAAACAGCCAGCATCTGTACATTTTGGTTAAGTATTAGAATTAAATCAGTATCTACAGGTGCAATAATTGGAATATCTTTAAAGAGTTAATTTGTTTTAGTAGTGGAATTCAAAAATTGATGCTGATATGCTTCATGCAATCATTACATGAAAAGTGATAAATTTCAGGCATCTTTTTCTGTTGATTTTGATTAATATGGTTTGCAGCTAATAAAAACTCAAAACTGAGTTTCTCAGAAATAAATAAGCATATTTACCGACAGATGAAAAAGGATGTTTTAGAACAAAAATGCTGGCCTTCTGAATAGTATGATGGTTTTTCTTAGGATTATTTGCCTGTATTCTCTTAAAAATATAGATTTTTTTCATAATCCAGAAAAAAATATAGATTTTTTTCATAATCCAGACATAGTGTGACATTGACACAAGTATTCGTAGTTTTGGCAGTGTGGAGAGGTCAGCTCAACATTTCCATTAAGATTGGAAGCAGGAAGTGCTCTAAAATGTCTTGTTAGATGGCTATACTGACATTGGATTTGATAAAGCACAGTAGACCAACACCATGGCACCACAACTCATCACTGACTATGGAAACTTCTCTCTGAACCTCAAACAACTTGGATCTTTTGCCTCTCTACTCTCCTCCAAGCCTCTGAGAACTTGATTTCCAAAAATTTACTTTCATGTGTGAAGAGGACTTCATACCACTGAGTAAACAGTCCAGTCCCATTTCTCATTAGCCCAAGTAGGACTGTTCTGACATTGTCTCTTAATCACAATCCTCTCAAGGCTGCACTTTGAGCACCTTTTCTACTGCCATACTTTTTCCTTCCACTTGATTTTCCTTTTGAAATTCTTGCTTTGAACTGCCAGATTCTTCACAAATAAACTTTTGTGACTATTGGATGGTATCATTGAATGTCTGGCTGATTTTCAAGTGATCAGTCTTTCCGTAGAACATAGTATAACAATGTCATGCAGAAAATCCTTTCTCATTGGTATTTTGCAAAGTAAAAAGAAATCTTAGAAAATGGACCACTGGCCACTTTGTAAAACAAAATCAAAATTAAATTGACATACACTACTCTGTAATAAATCTAAATTTCTTTTTTTTTTCAGTACAAGAAAAATTTGTTTTGATGTTTGAAGTGTTTTTTAGATGCACCTGCATTCTATATTTATGACCGATGAAGGAAAAACAGTTGAGGCTTTAGGTGTGCAGTGTGTTAGCAAGCAGATCAAGCACACCACTGCACAAGCAAACCAAAACAAGCTAAATGTAAACATAAACTGACAAACAAGGCTTTAGTTTTCATTGTCTATTTGTAGTTTGTCTATTTGTAGTTGATGCCTTTTCAAAATTACTATCACTGTTTATGACAGTCATAAAGATAAGATCTTTCAGAAAACTGCCAATTGAAATCTAACAAGGTCGTAGAAAAACATATAAAAAGGCATGAACAGTCAAACATTTGTTTTACTGCCTCTGGTTCTTTTCCCTCTTTATTATTTTCGAACGAGTCCAGTAAGTAGCAGAACTATCTGTACTGTTCTAGATAATTGTGGCGGCTGGTAAAACACCGGTCTAGTTTTCTGATCTTGCCCGTTATGTTTTGAACTTGAACAAGCAGTCGGATATTACAGTGAGCATCAGCAGCATTTTAGAGGAATCCATGGTGATCTTTATAAAGCGGCGCAGACAGATGTGCTATATATGTTTTTGCTGTCATAATGGATAACTTGTTACAACCAGTTTGTTCAAGACAATAAACCCTTTTATACAAATTTTATTAGAATAAATAAGATATATTGTTTTTATGTAAATTAAAAAAATGCCAGATAACATAATGAGGTGCTAATGCAGAAGAGAACATCTGGAATATTTATTTTAGGTCCCTTTTGAATCTTTTGAAATCCTTAACATTCCTGATAAAGCAATCTGTCTTTAGGATTAATTTTTTTCACAATAGATCTGCACAAATAATAAGCATAGCATGTCTTATATGTGTCAACATCTTAATATTAAGTTTGTTCTTGATTGTATTAACATTCTCATCCAAATTAGAAATTGTAATATAATATATAGACATCTTAGCTTAGAGACACAACACATACAGCTAAGGATAACAGTAAACAATCCTGTTGCTAAGAAACATGGGTATATAATAATTTAAAATGTAAAAAATGATCAAAGAGTATGAAAGATATATTTCCACAAAGCACAAAAAACTTTTGTGTGCACCTGAGATTCCTGTATTCTGAAGTTCACAAAACAGAAGTGTGTTTTTGGTTGTGTCTTTGCAACTTCTGGTTTCTGTTTTGCTTTATGAAATATTTCTTTTCTAATTTTCCTGAGTCAAATGTTTGTTTTTAATGTTTGGGACTTCACAGAAAATGTACACAGCGTTAAAGACACAGCAAAATGCATAAAAAAAAAAACTGTTTCTCATTGATATAAAGTAACATGCTTTTTCTTTTTTTTACATTATCTGAGTCACAAGTTCTAAATGGTGTCAAAGTCACAATTTCTAAGAAATCAAAGTATGAATAAATTTTCCAAGAAAATTGTAAACATTTTATTCTTTTCATAAGTGGAGCTCAATTTTTAGGATAATTTTTTTTTTCCAGAAATTTCTATGAATCATTTCAGTCTTTCTGAGCCACCATCATCTTACCCAGCAAGTCACACAGCATGAGGGACATTCAAGGTTTGGTGGTGTATATTACACAAAGCCACTGCCATTTTTAAAACTTAAGCTGGAAGATTTGGTGGCCAGAACCAACAAGAAAAGGCAAAAGAAATACACGTCACTAGAACAATTTAGAAACTCTGGACTGAACTGATACATTGTTATATTTTATCAAAATCCTTTTGATGTGACAATCCCCATACTAATGCAAGAATAGCCTACTTTTTATTAGAAACATTCATATGGTATCTATCTGACATGTTACTTGACTGGGCTGCAATAATTCATCTGCTGCACTCTCATCGGCACAATTTCATCGCAACCCCGAGTCACCTGAAATCTGAGTGGGAGAAAGCCTGAACGCCATAATGGAGAAGAAAGGGCTGTTTGAGGTGCCGCGAGCTGCAGACATTCAATTTGAAAACTGGCAGTCTGAATATGTCTTGCTGAAAGGCGCAGAAACAGCAGTTCGACCATAATAAAGCTGAAGTCAGCGTGTGCCGGCTGCGTGTGTGGTTTATTTAAGATTCATAAGACTTTTCCAGCCCACTTTCGCTTGGCCAAATTTAATTGGTGTGATTGATTTTTATTTGTTGAGTCTTTGCACACAGCTCTAAGTGTGCGATGCTGCTTTCTAACTGGAACACTATATTTTAGCTTGAGAACCATATGTTCTCTCTGACAGGCTTCTGGCCTGAGTATTCATTTTCATCATTTCACTAAGCTGAATTTAATAGACCATGGTGCAAGTCTGCCTCAGATGCTATAAGCCAGATGAGAAATTTGAACTCCATGACTCCCCGTTCCTTCAGAACTGCTCACATTAGAGAATTTAAGTCTAAATCGAACAGCTTTGTTTGATGTGGCCTTGCTGCCCTTCACAAACTGTCTTTTCCTGAAGCGTCCACACAACACTGTACACAGTTGGCCATTTTTGCCCTGCCAGAAATATTTCCAGAGAGCGAAGCGCTTTAATTCAGAAATGAAGCAAACAACTATAAAAAATCCTGTGTAAGTTATAAAAATAAAAGCTCTTATTGCCATAGATGCTATTGACGGTTAGTTCTTACCTGTTCTTTCAGCTTCCGGCCACTTCAAGTATGAGACATCATATTATGAATTTAATAATACTACAATTTCATGCAGTGGTGGTTCTTACTTGAGTGGTACAGAAACGAGTCTCTTCCCAGCCACAATTTAGTCTGGGCGTTGTGCCAAAACAGTATGTGGGTGATTCTATAATTGCAGATACATTTGACGTCCAGAGTCATTATTTTTGGTCTGCTTTGTTGAGATGTTTTAATTTTTTTTTAATCTTAAAAATTTCTTGATTATTTGTATGATCACAATATGTCACTGTTCATAACATTAATATAATTACATTTAAAAGTGTTTTATATAGTTCCATAAACATAACTGCTTGTTGTCCGAGTTGGTCATGGGTTTTTTTCCCCATCTTTGAAAATGATGGAAAAACAGTTTTTCAGTATTTTCTTTTTGGAAACTTGTAAATATTATTTTTTCCAACCTGCTGAAATAGTCAATTATACAACAATATTGCAGTAAATTAATTAAAAAGACATGTTCTCTCTAAAAAATATGTGTCCGAGAATATTTCGTCAACTCTGTTACCATATCGTTCTGTCCCTTTAAATTTGTGGACTGACATTCCACAGCTATAAAAGTTGCATGAAATGATTTCACTTCCTTTTGCTGACAAGATCTCAAGCACTCAGAGGTATGTCTACCTTTCTCTGAGAAATTATTTCAATATGAAAAGCGTCATCACCAAGAGTTATCGTTTTTTATGTCAATCTTGTTACTGTAATATCACTAGAAAGACACTACTGATTTTTTTATTAAAATATTTCTATTTAAACGTTTTTAAACCATAATTTTATTGGTGACATGTGCTTTTAGCATTTATGCTAGCAAGTGGAGTTTTTAACAAAAATGTTTGAAATTGTCAATTCTGTTACCGTCAAACTCTGTTACCAAGG